>JAVTVY010056408.1:0-29055 GCA_036873755.1 Hanleya hanleyi
AAACAGTATACATAGCTTGTGTAGTCCTGTATACGTTACCTCTGGGAGTTGTAAATCATACTGACAGAGATGTACAATGATCTGTGTCTTCAGGAAATATACCACCCACAATCACTAAAGTTTTTCAAGATATAGTGTATTTTCGATGTATCGTCAACTGACCATAATCGAAACATCCAAAGCGGCTTAACTACTTGGATAAAGGACTGGACATATTAATTTACTACGAATCCTGAATGATCCAGAGGTACGCAGCGCTGTACCACACTATTTCAAGTTCACAGAACCTCCTTGCATTTCATATAATTATACTAAATCTATAGCCACCAAAATATTCAATTACTCTATTGCTATCAAGGAGTTTGACTGGAAATTTTCCACTTCCGGAGGATATAGTTGTGATTGTGAATCAACGAACTTGATCTTTACACCATGCAAGCATGTTGTGACTAGTGACTTTGGTATAGTGAGTGATGAGGACCTAAAAACCTGATGGAGGAACCTAAATATAGAGCCCGAGAAAAATAATTCTGAAGGCGGACCAGAAGATAGCCTGACTGCACTGGAAGAGTCTGTTATTGAGTGGTCAAAGTGAGAAAAAGTTGAATCTACAGCACTAGCTGACTGGCTGGACCTCGCCAAGAACTAGGTCAATTAAAAAATTCACCATGTTGACAGTAGTACCTTTCCCCAAGCAAATCAAGTACTGATAAACCTCAGTTCGCAAGAAGTTCTAGCAAATCTCCACAGTAAGTTCGTTGTAGTCCCATCAGACAACGCTCCAAATAATATAATATTCAGATGTCAATATTACTATTACCAGGTGCTGGTTAAGGAATTGAGAAAAGCTCACATCTACTTACTCCCAAAGTGCTTTTTCTCTGGAAGATTTATTTGATAACCACAAAACGTTTCTCCACGAAAGAGGTACCGGTATTCATCTTTCAACCACTCCTAACGATATACCAAAAGTGTACATAAATCACCATGCAAAGCTAGATCCATTGCAGGTTCCAGAAGCTGCACCACCAACCTTTTTCCAACCTTGTCGACGCCGGCCCTTCAGGAGGTAAAAGCATTTTGGGAAAGGTATCGCGCCACTATTTCTAAAAACTCTGGCATTGAATGCATGTGGATATTGAAAAACTCAAAATGTCTTACGGAAGAACTTGATGCTAAAGGTCACATGCATGCACATGGGATTTCTCGACTCTATACTACGATCCGTCATCACAACCTTATTTTCCATCTTAGTTCATTAATAGTACATGTATCAGTGTTCAAGAAAACTCGCCGACATATTAATGTCGGAAGCCACAAGGCATTCTTTAGCTCTACTACGTACAAGGGATATTTTTTTATAGAGTTGCTCGAATTTCTCATTTATATCTATGTGAAATCTGGCAATACAATATATAAACAGCATAGAGGGAGGGAGGGAATTTGGCTTAATGTCACACTCAAGTTTGTTTCACTCATATGGTGACAGTCAGTTTGGTTGGTGGAGGAAGCCGGAGTACCCGAAGAGAACCACCGCCCTTCGGCAAGTAACTGACAGACTTTCACACATGGACCAGCTGGGCTCGAACCCATGCCGGTTCAGCATAGATATTCTAATGAGTACTAATTGTGCACCCCTTTTGGCCGACACATAGCTGTTCTCTTATGAATACAACTATATGCAGACACTTTCAAACACAGATTATTTCAAAGCCCGTTCCTTCTCATTCACCAAATGCTAAATAGACGATCTTCTTGCCATGGATAGTCGCTATATAAATGGCGCAGTGAAGGATATATATCCACCTTCACCAGATTTGAAGGAAACTACAGATGGCCCTAGCGGCACATCTGAATTAGACGTACATCTCTATAAAAATGAAGTTGGCCGTCTCTTGTCGACTTTACGACAAAAGACATGATTACAATTTCGACATCGTAATGCATGGACGGTGATATACCAGAGGAACCTTGCCTAGTAGCATTTGCTAGATCCTGTGTAAAATGTGACAATTTTAATCAACATCACAAAATATTATTGCAGAAACTTATATAATCAAGCGCCTCCAAAGTTTCTCAAATTTGGCGATACAGATCGCATGCTGATAGCAAAATACGAGCGTAGCGTGCAAGATCTATGGCAGTATGTTTCATAACTTGCGTCTAATTCCGCTTAACGCAGGGCTAGGAGCTGTATGAACCTATGTATTTCAAGATCGGCATAGCGTTCATATGAAGTTACAATCAAAGCGTAACTGAGATATATCATACTCTAGATAACGACTTTACAATGTATATCATATGGATTAGGAATACTGATCAACGATACAGATTTGATATGTTTGAAACATCATGAGGTCTTGCTGGCATCAATGAAAACCGTTGATGGCTTTAGTCTCGCAAGAAATTAGCCTAGTTTTATGTATACTATGATTTATCCTTTTAAGTTGGTGCAGTTATTATATGAATTAGGTCTTTGGATTATGGATGCAGAAATTCTTAAACAGATGACGGCCGAATATTGAATGACGGACTAGACGCTTGTATTTAGGATATAAAATGGCCGAGTTACAAATGACTGCATTTGTCAGCATTAAACTTCAGTGAGTGCAGTGCTCTGTAGCATATTGGACATGCAATCCCTCCTTCGAATCACAGGTACGCCCTGCAGTAAGTGTTGAATAATTGTGAACATGTTAATGAACAAAGCAAATAAAGAACAGAAACTTTAAATATAGCACATTGACCCTTCAGATTTATTGCATGAATCACATTGTGGCATACTACATGACCCAGAATGGGAAAGCTCTTTTCTGAACCTGCAGGGTTAATTATACCAGAAATCCTAACCACCACTTCAGAAGTCTGCATATCAGTCTTAGCATTACAGTGCATATCAGTCTTAGCATTAAAGTTTATATTATTTGGCAGGTACATAACTTGTGTGAGTGGGTGGAGTGAGTGAATCCGACAAAAATGGGACATACTTCCAGTACATTATTGATGTACACAAACTTATGTAGTTTGCTGTACTTCCAATCCCATGGTAGAGGACATGATGTGCAGCACTTCCAACCCCGTGGAAAGCAACATGGTGTGCTGTACTTCCAACCCCATCATAGGGGACATATGGTGTGCTGTACTCCCAACCTCACAGCACGGGCCATGGTGTGCTGTACTTCCAACCCCATCATAGGGGACATCTGGTGTGCTGTACTTCCAACCTCACAGCACGGGCCATGGTGTGCTGTACTTCCAACCCCACAGTAGGAGACATGGTGTGCTGTACTTCCAACCCCACACTTCCAACCCCACAGTAGGGAACATTCCCATCCGATTAAAATGACATCTAAAAAGTGCTACCCATCGTATAGGTCACTGATTCAAGATCGGAGACCAAGACCAGGGTTCCATGTTCAACAACAGCTCTCGGCAAACAAAGGTCATGTGTCTTGCCCATCTCGCTTTGCAATGAGGGTGTAGTATATTTCCCCTTGTTTCATTAGATTGATATTTTATTCTCTGGAAATCATGAGTATAGAGGGTTTTTTGTATATCTGGTTTCAAGCGAGATTCAAGTGCATACTGTGTTTATGTAATATTTTGATTCCCTTCAAACTGTTTTTTGCAAAATAAATTTACGTCCATATCAAATACTTTTTAGAAAAATGTATCCATTCGAGTTGAAGAGGACAGGAATACCTGGTTAATCCCTTAACAAGAGAAGCAAATAGTTGACCTTCAACCCTTTCGGCACCAAATCGGTACTATTATACATATTTATAAAGATTAATGATAGAGGGTGTCTAGCAAAATCATTTGGGTTTTTTTGGTTTTGGTTTTGGTTCTGTCGAGACCGACAATTGAGACAATTAGGCCTCTCATAGACAATGAATCAAACTATACCTTTTTGGGAGAAATAAATGATCAAATTAATTGTTATAATTTATCCCCAGCAAGGCAAGCCAGTCGTCCTTGTCCATTTTTGACACTTTAATTTTAACAGATAGAGAGACGAGGATCGATGTTTCAGAACCCTATACATTCTATCACATCCATTGAGAATAAAATGTATTGTTTAGCTTATTTCATCGAGTTTGCATTATTTTATTATCATTTTGTTTTGAGAAAATCATTTCTTTAAAAAAAGCATTTTAGCACTCATATTGTTATTTCATTTCCATATCATTTTTTTCATGGAAAAAGAGTTCATGTACAAACTGTGCTCAAATGAAATGCTTGGTAAACAATGATTTAAGCTGAATGCAATATGAATGTAACAGTACTGAAATCTTCTCATCAAATTGCATTGTTATAATAGGATTCCTTTATTGTTTTGAAACATTATTTGACATCAAACACTTTCACCCCTGTACTTGTAAATGGCAACTTACCGACTTCTCTTTACTTAGGGTGTGTATTTCAAAAATACATATGTGTCGACCAGAGCAAAAATTTGTTTTAGCCTAATGCATAGTTATTTATATTTTGTGTACATTAACTCTTTGCCTACGGAATAAATATTCACAACTGGCCGGAATAAATTATGTAAAAGTAGTAATTTCCACATATGGTTATAATAATGGCCCTAAAAAATTTCCATAGGCACCATAGGTAGGGTAAACTATATATTTTTACAATCCTTATGCTTTGGGGATTCATATAAATAAAAACTTTTGATGGAAACCATTCTTGAATTGTTTGTTCAAGTCGGGAGAAAAAAATAAACACGCACAACTTACGAAGTTATGTCGCTCATACGGGATGGTGACGCCATGCTTGGAAAACCCCTTTCATTTGTCGCATTTCATGAGGCTATCTATATATTTTTACAATCCTTGATCCTTTGGTGATTCGTATAAATAAAAACTGATGATGGAAACCGTTCTTGAACTTTTATGTTGGCTAGTCAGGAATAAACAAAAACACAACCCCAACGACCGCAGCCGCCATTTTTTGGAGTTTCCCCTCTCAATTCAATCTCGAAACCAGAGCTATCCGGTCCTGTCCTCCCTACTATGCTCTGGGAGGGCGCTCGGCAGTACGATCGGTCATTGGATAGAAAACAAAACCCTAGAATTTAGAACATAACGAGAGCGTATCTGTGGGGATCAAGCCGACGTCCCGACGTCATGAATGTTACGAGCGCGTCTGAAAGATGACGTAGCCTACTAGAATTCTTTATGCATTCTTGCGAAACATTTTTTTATTCTGACGTCATGACGTTATGACACTGGCCATGAAAATGACTCATGACTGACGTTCTATAAAGAATAGGATATGTTCCAATGGAACCGGAAGGGGCCATGTGAAAGAATTTTTCAATGTATTATGGGACCAATTTTCAGCGACCGTCGTCCCAGGGGTTCGTCGGAGCGGCCAATTTTCCAGCGGAGAGCGACCCCTGGTGGCGAGGTTGCTCTCAATTGTCACATGACATGAGGTCATTTGGAAATTCCCGACATCATAACATGCATAAAGTCGAAATCGAGGCTGGAATGTCTGCTACCAGTGATTCATGTGTCACGGAAGCCTTAATTGGTCAATTTTTCGGTCAAACAACCAATCACAGGTGTGTTTAGATAAGGCTATCAACAAGCTGCTGACAACGGCTTTCCGGCGCAAGTTAAAGAAACGTGAGCCGCTCACAACGGCTTGCCGTAGGCAATGAGTTAAAAGTAAAGTGAGAAGACAATGAGAATCCAACATACATTCCACAAAGGTCACCATCAGAAAACGATCAGCCTATGAATGGTGGTGTCAATTTGTTTATTGTAGGCCATACCATACAGACAGACAGATATGCACACAAACATGAAAACAGGCATAGACTATACTGAGATTTCATACTGGAAAGAACAAATGAGAAATTATAAAACACACAAACATTATGCTAAAACCACTGGCTGGTATAAGAGACATTATGATCATAAGAATATAACAAGTGTATACATTAAATCAGTTTGGCAAAGCCACCACAACTTTCAAGAGCAGTTAAAAATCTGATCAAATGCTTAGCGGAGACACCAAAACTTGAGTTTCTATGCATGGATCAGGAAATGAGGCAAAATTGAGGCAATAATGCTCTTTAAAGTCTAAAATTACTAAAAAAACTGGAGAGATATTAAAAATATAATAGGAGATACATTTTGCAGAAATATATGAACTTTATACATTGCCAATGCATTTAACGGACATGGACAGCACAGTCAACTCAGAGACCTGTAGAAATGCACTGAAAATTGCAGGGAAAGCCCTGCGATCTGCCCCTCTAAGAAAGTGAAATAAACCTTATACACAGTTATATGGATGATATTTGGACATTACCTAATACATTCTCTGGTAGTGTTATTAGACATAAAATACAGCACCAAAAGGTTCACTTCTAAGGTGTGTATGCATAATGCTTAACCGATGCAGTGCAGTGTGACCCAGTTGCAGCTACATGTACATATAAATAACCCAACTCACAGGGACAAATGAGATAGCTCTAGTGGACTGGTGATCGACCCACCTTGTAGCCTTCAGATTTAAGTGATAGCAAGGTGAAACACTTGCACCCAACTGACCCACTTGTTGTAGCCAGATGAAACATAGCCAAATGACCTGCTCGTAGCCATGATTAACATGAAGCTGACCGACTCATTTGAAGCCAAATGACCCATGTGTAGCCAAATCGACCCACTTGTAACCATATTGACCATGCCAAACTCCTGTATAGTCAAAATGACCACCCATGTGGAGGCAAAATGATAATGTATGACCAACATGAACCATGCATAGCCAAAATGATCTTTTTGTAGCCAAACTGACCCATGTGTAGCTAAATGACCCACTTGCAACCAAGTGACTCAAGGTTGAGTGAGTAGGATTTAATGTTGTTCTCAACATTTTTTCAGTCATATGATAGCCTACATGTGCCAGAACAGGAGAGTGTTCACAGTTCCTATTATCCTGGACACTGATAAGCCCAGTCAGTATAGCACCCGGTCACCCATCCAAGAATTGACCGAGCTCAACATTGCTTAACTTCGGTGATCTGATGAGAACCGGTGTGACCAACGCGATACGTCGTAATCATTTCCAACTCCTAAGGCCAGTGATAACACAAATGAAAATTATGTCTCAGCACCCAGGTGAACTGTCAGTGCAAACAATACAGGACTCCACTGCATTATCACTGCCAACAGCCATGGTACGGTACCCGAGTTGTCTGATCCCCCTTGCACATGATGCACTGTGCATCCAAAAAAACAGCTTGATGTGTCATACATACAAGACTTCCCCATCTTGCTGTGCTGGGTCCAGTGATCCTACATCAGCAGCTACAATGTGTTACACGTGTGATATCAGGCGGTGGGGTAATATTCATGGTAATAGAATAGCCGTGAAACCTGATGGTCTTTTATCCTTCTTTCTATCCCATGATGCATTGCACATCCATGCCAACAAAATGATAGTTTGCACCTGTGCAGTTCAAAGATGGCGGATTTGTACTTCACTTATTCCCACAATGCAGCGCGGTTATGTCATCAGGTTCAAAGTCTATTGTATCCTTTTGATTGCCACTGGTCATTTTACCTGCCAGGGATGAACACTGCATCATGGGATTAAAGTGGGATAAAACATCAACAGGTTTCAGACTGAGAGTAATTAATTAAATAAACAATGATGAGAAAAGAAATATCACATTGGGAATATAGACGGCCCTCCGTAACCAATATAAAACTATAACCCCCAGTTCACTATAACCCACATTCTCATTTTGTCCAAGCTTAAATATCCATGCATCATCTTTAATGAGAGCAGGACAGTACATGTAGGTGAGGGGTACAACCTTACCATCCTACCATCCATACTATCTCACCATCAGTCCCACCTAATAATATACATGTAGGCAAAGAGGAGTTTCGAGTCGCGTTGGGATTTCAACGGATCTCAGAGTTATATGCTAATTTCAGTATGAATATCTACTAATAGATAAGATAATAATTAGATAATTCTAGCACATCTTTGAATATCAATTATCAACATCTAACCAGTACCTTAAGTCCAGAGCTAATTTCGTTGTTTTATGTAATCACATATTATTATTTGATACAGATATTTTAGCGAATATTCTTCATGGAAAGCGAATTTAAAATAAAACTTTCAGAATCGATACATTTTACTGTGCTCGACAAATACATAATGACAGCACGCACAGGTTTAATTCAATACCACTTTTGATATCTTATAGAGCTTCAAGACTGTACAAAGCTATAGACATGCTCTTACGCTCTTGAAATCAAATGAAATGAGTTAAATACATGTATTATTAACAAGGCTTCCCATTATTCTCTATGCTTGTCGATTGTGTATCTTCAAGTTCCATTTGGAGTGATGAAATCCAGATTTTTGCCAATTTTCGCCGTTCAATATGCACTCCATACCAGATGTTCAAGTCACGCAAGAAGTATATCTTTATGTTGCGACATCTCAACACATCAGGCATAAATGTTGAATTTTTTACCTCCAGCACGCTTGCTTGTAAAGATAGCATAATATACAAAACAAAGCAGATTTCCACATGGAAATGTGTATTCATAAATGATTCCATGGGTACGATTCTGTCAGATGCTCCTTTCGGGATGGAACATCAGATGTACCTATTGGCAGCTTGTGGGCGGAACTTCGATACAAACGGAGATGTCCGGGAAATCGGCACATTTGGTTTATGAGAAAAATGCACAGAGTTACGATGTTGCACCAAGGAGCTCCGGATTGGCACGGTTCGGAGAGTTTTCACAGTTGCACTGAATTCACCACACCGAACTGGAGAATTAACATGTAAATGTGGTGCGAAAGAGTTTCGTTGGCAAGGGAGATAACTCTCCTGAGTTTTGCATAAATACAATTAAATTGTTACTTCCTTACATTTTTCCGACTTGTGTTTTCAATACAAAGAACTATGAATGCATTGTTACAGCTAAAGTCTTCACTGTCTAATAGCATGCCCTTGTTGAGGGAACTAGCAAGTCCACTCTTTCGTTTGCCTTCTGAGTGCCAACGATGGCAGAATTTATCATCCATACGTAATCCTTTTTTATCGGAGCCATGCCAGATATACTTTTGAGGCCTGAAAGGAAACAAAAAGGAAATTAGTTCAGTAAAATTGTATCGCCATATTACACCAATGGAGAATAAGAGCCCTTTTGTCATCTGCGCTTCTGTATGATACCGGGAAACCTGTATACTGACCATGCTTGGGACCAGATTACAGTAGGACAATAATTATGTACCAATTTTCTCAACAATTCAATGATAACACTGGAACTAGCTGCGTTCAGAAGAGTATTTTTATGATAAAGGGACATGACTCCAGGAATCAAGAGGGGGAGGGGGATTTAGTTTAATGTCACACTTAAGGTTATTTCACTCATACGGTGATAGTCAGCTTGGTTGGTAGAGGAGCCGGGGTACCTGGAAAGAACCACTGCGGTTCAGCGGTGTGAGGCTAGCAGTCACCAGCAAAGCGCCTTAGACCACTTGGCCATCGAGGGCCCCCTAGGAAACAAGAGCATCATGAGGGCATATTAGTCGTGTAAGGCGAAGTGATGCGAATTTACAAGATTTCCAAAAGTGGGGAAATGGGAAGTGGTCGTCCATTGCTCCATTTGCTAACATGTGAAGTTGAAAACCAGTATCTCGCCTCACATGAACAATATCCCCTTATGGGCTTTAATATATGCCAACACCTTTTGACTACAGAAACCAAAACTAAAGAAGATTCATTATTTCTGTTATTTTAATGATTTTAGATGGACAAAAATTATTTTAAATAACTTTTTTGGTCCACAAAATTGGGTCTAATTGAAGGTTAATGGGGTGATTGAATCATTAGAGGATTGCATCATTAGAGGATTTACCATAAACAAGAGTACATACCATGTGGAATCATACATGACGTCTTTGCCATTGAAGGAATATATGGTATTCTCTCTGTGCACATGGCCTCCATTACCGTCCAATAAATGACCCCAGGTGTTGAAAAGGACTTCATTCTGTGGAAAGACAAAAAGAGTCAGTCATACGTTGTTGAGCTGTAGGAGGGTAAGATTTCAGGATGATTTTGTTGGGGGGGGGGGGGCAAACTTAAATAGGCCTTATTTTGCCATTGCCATCTGGGATGATACTTGAAATTTGAGGAGGGATTTAAAGGTGAACCCTCCACACTCCAACAGGGCAATGCCATTACACCGACACACATTATGGGCCCAAATGTCAAGATTGGGTTGAACAATTCAAGAGTGCACACTTATTCTATCTCAAATAAAGCAAGGGTATAGTCATCTAATAGTGGGTGCTTATGATATACAAACTCACAAACAAGGTTCTATTTGATGCATTTCTCATTTTGGCTCAATTGGCAAATCAACGTACACACCTGGTAGGCTACTTTCCTTTTGTCATCTGCTTCTGTAGTGTAAGTTTCCTATTGGAAACAGACTGACCTTGGAAGCCAAATGAGGGTGGAGTGGGAGGGCATATATATCGATTACTTGCACAGGGAGTTGAGGCCAAAACAACATAACCACAATTTCTTTTATCAACAATATTAAATTTTTACATTCGACAATCAAAATGTATAGTGAAGTTAGCTGGTTTGAAGATCAGTGACACTCCAGGTTTTCGAGCATCAGTGGAAACCCAGACATCACAAAGGGAAATAACTCACTTTCAGATAAACAATGGACACCCTTTTGTCTTCATCACATCAGAAACGGAAAAAACTCACCTTTAAATTAACAATGGGTACCCTTTTGTCTTCAGTGTAATGTATAAGAGATTCTATATTCTGTGCAAATGAGGATAGGAAAGCTCTGAATGTGCCCTTCAAATTAGCCTGCTTAGCTTGTTTGTAACACAGGTAGTCCGCCCCTCTAATACCGTGCATTCGTCCCGTCATCGGCTCATTCAAGGCGACCAGACGAAGCTGTGAATGAAATAAAAAGTTGCAATGTTAGGTAACGAAAATACTTCAACCTGATTCAACATCATTATCAATCATATTTCAGTCCTATTCTCTATACACCCGGCAACCACACAGGTGAGGTCTTATTCCTGTTCAGACTCGGGGAACCCCACAGGTGCTCCAGTTAGTCACCTCTCGGGACAAGCTGTCCGAGTAACGGCGACATATACTTACCATGACCTGGGGTGTGCACAAAATTGCCTTCACCATGCATTCTACATTATGACCTTTGAATATAGGTCATGGCCAATCCGAAGTGAACTTCACATAGAGGCCCTTTTTAGTCATTATTCTGCCAAAGATAAGATTCTATGTCAAGTGTCCCTTCAAATATCGTGTTGAAAGGAAATAGGACCACTATTCATGTTTTGACCCTCTTTGACCTTTGAAATTAGGTCATGGAACTCGATCTAGAGGCTCACATGATCTATATTTATCTGTTAGATATTGTGTTACATTTGAACTATGCGACCTTTGTCAAGGTCAGTCCTGAGTGAACTTGACCTAGAGGACCCCAAAAGACAGCAGTGTATCAAAGATCAAGGCTCCAGCCCTAGCTGTTATGCTATTGAGATATTATTGTGTACACAACGTTTGGAACAGACAGACAGAATGATGGACGGATGGTTGAACAACATTTTCATAGTCTCCTCTTATTCATGTGGCGGGGAACAAGAAAATAAAAATTAGTGACATACATGTAGGTGGGGGCAAAAGTGGAAGGGACAAAATTGAAGGTTACACCACTCACCCTTGCACCATTGGCAATAGCTTGTGTCTGTGGAGGTGGTAGACTCAGGCCTGGAAATGGAGTCGTTGTAGGCTGAGAATAAAATAGGTAGATCAATAAATAACCATTGCATGCCAGGAATTCAGTATCAAAACAACAAATATTATTAGAATTTCTTTGAAAAGATTTTTAAGACATTAAGGGAATGAACATTATTTTTCATGAAATCCAGCAATTGTTTTTAATGAATTTAATACTGTTATACATGTAATATTAATCAGGTAAGTGGAACATTAAGCAGAGCTAAATTTCTCTTTGAATTTATTCAGATAATTACAATATATATATTATATTATATATTTGTACCATATTATATATTTGACTACATGCTAAATCAACTACATGTAAATTCTGGATATGTTGCTTTCCTAAGACGGATTAAATTGTCTCACACATCTACTATTGTGGGATATATAAGAACGATCAAACCTTTCCATGTTAATTCATAAGAATGACAATGTGAGGATATGGAACAGGTCATGTGAAGATCATGTGAAGGTCATGAACAGGTCATGTGAAGGTCATGAACAGGTCATGTAAAGGTCATGAACAGGTCATGTGAAGGTCATGAACAGGTCATGAACAGGTCATGTGAAGTTCATGAACCGGTCAGGTTAAGTCCGAAGCATGTCATATGAAGTTATGGAAAGGTCAGGAACAGGTCATGTGAAGTCACAGGAAGGTCATAAATAGGCTGTGTGAAGTCATGGGAAGGTTATGAATAGAAGATAAGAAGTTATGGGAACACGTTTGTGTGAAGTGGGGGGAATCGTTCAGGAACAAATGTCATGTGAAGTCATGGAAAGTTCAGGGATAGGTCATGTTAAATAATGGCAAGATCATAAATACAGTGTGTGAAGTCAGGGGAAGTCATACATTGGCTGCGATGTCATGGAAATGTCATATCAGGCTGTGTGAAGTCATGGGAATGTCAAACGAAATACAAAAGTCATGGAGAGGTCATGAACACGTGTGAAGTCATTGGGAGGGTCAGTCAGTAACAAATGTCATGTTCAGTCATAGAAGGGTCACAAACAGGTCAAGAATAGGATGTGAGAATTCATAGAAAGGCCATTAGAGGTCATGGGCTGAGAAGCATACGTCATGTTAAGTCATGGAAAGGCTGTGTGAAGTCATGAACAAGTCACTGGGGACCATTCAAGTTTTTTACTCCTCCTCCCCCTACCATATGCAAAATTTAACCCCCTCGCTGATAAACGTAATACTTGAATGTCCCCTTGACAGGCTATGAAGGACAGTGAACCAATCAAGGATCAGTCATATGTCTTGTAAGTTATTGAGAGCTAAACCCTGCATGATTGCCTTCATGTTATCTAAGATATCTACAAAACCAGTGATGTCTGCATGCTATGGCCCAGTACAGACATGCACAACCAATATTTACATAGTCTACAACCCAATATATTGACAAACCCACACCAAGCTAACTTGGTTACAACTAGTCCTCCTACAACATTAAAATACAGGACATCATAACAGTGTACACTCTCCACTCTTCAAACACCAACTGATTGAATGTATGTTTGTTATGCAACACCACTAAATATTTCAGGAGGCCTTCCATATATTACGTGGAACATGTTCAGAATTTCTAGACATCCGCTCATTTTTTTTATATTTTTTTTTGGAACCTTGGACCAACCAGTGGGCATTTATTGTACTATAGCATCTACTCATCACCTGCGATGCCATTCACCACACCATAGAAATACAATGAAACACACATCTTTTATCAAGTTTTGGGATATCCACTCGGACCTCCCACATCGACCCCCTTCAATCCCCCTACACACACACAATCACATAAGGTATGGAAGGCTTCCAGCTTAATGCATGTACATATATGTAATAAGTGAAAACAACAAATCAATTGAGCATTTGTCAACGACAATCAGTACACATTAGTTTCAAGCCAAATTGCACGATGCAGGGGAGAAAAGGTGCACAACGCTTGCAAGATGCACAATGCTTGTATTTACTGGCAGAGCAACCCTGTAAACAAAGACAGCAATGCAAGGTTTCACTCTCAAGTGAATGCAGCAATTCAAGAAATAAAGCCTTCAAAAGCATGCAGCATTTACAATTTTCCCTCATAGAAAATATAATAATTCAACCATTTTACTAAAGCAGTTTCACTTCAACATTTCAATATTTAACCCGAGGGTTTATTTTGAGTTATAACTTTCCGTTGAATCAGAAACTGGAAGTTTGAACTTGGAAGAAATTGACATAAGGAAAGTGACATCAGTAGAGGAAAGTGAAAAGTTTGTTTGAGATCTGTGATAATGGGACAGAAGCCACTCAAAACACACAGGATATAGAAGAGCTGGAAATGGAAATCTTAAGTTTAACTGCAATGCTTGACAACATTGCTTGCTTTTGGTCTTCAAAGAAAGTCTGATCTCATATAAGCATGTATTTCAAAGTAATTGATGTGTTTTGTGCTCAAAGTGATACAAACAAGTACTGATTGATGCTTCGTTTTTAAAGTGTTAGTTAATACAATGAGCTGAAGTTAAACAAAGGAAATGTTTCAAGTAACTGTTATATTAAAAATATTTTCTTATAATGGATGGTGTTATTAAGCATAAGAAGAATAACATTATTAACCTACCAACAAATATTAATTATTGTGTTAATTATTCAACTACATGTCATGTAACTTGTTAATCAAAAGTGTAAGTTGATATAGATATTAATGATGAGAAGCAATGTATAAAATATTAATTACTGTTTACCACCTCTGGTTTTGCTGTAAATTGCCAACACCATACTCTCATTATACCATAATCTGCTTTCCAAAGGATGTTAATTGCTGACAGTATTAATAATATACTCCCAATACCATTTTGAAAATTGCAGTTTTGTTTGGTTTGTGTTCAGCATGAAATTTAGTCTCAGCAGATCCAATTTGCATTTTATCACAATATCAAATTATTTTTACACCGCTCTTCAATTCCATGCGTCATAAGTGTCCGAAAATTTCATATTTCAATGTCCATATTACTCTTGAATCTGCAACTTTCATTGAAAATTTGAAAATTTTGAAATTTTGAAAATTTAAATAAAGTGTAACCTGTCAAGCAGATACTGAGATACAATGATCACCATGTTCCACTTCCAGTTTACACTATTTGGTATTAACCTCTATAAACCAGAATCTTACTGAGAAAGACACTAGCCTGATCCGGAGAATTATCAATTTGTTCGGAGAATTCTGACTCGCTAAAGATTTTTGAAAATTTAAATAAAGTGTAACCTGTCAAGCAGATACTGAGATACAATGATCACCACGTTCCACTTCCAGTTTACACTATTTGGTATTAACCTGAAAAACTAGAATCTTACTGAGGAAGACACTTTCTTGATCTGGACAATTATTGATTTGTTTGGAGACATTTCACTGTATGGAATGAAGTTTTAAAAAAACCACTCTGATACAGTTATGACAAATGAAGTGAGCTATATAAAATGAGAACCCTGTTTAAATAGACACATGCATGATATTCTGGTTCCAAGCAGGGTCAGTTTAAACAGAGTTCCACTGTTTTGAACACAATACGACACATGTAAGCGGTCAATAGCTGCTTGTTCCCAGGCCGTAAGATAGAAGTAGTGGCAAGGCGCCCAAACAAGGCTGCAGTGAAAGCACAATTGGCAAGATACGCAATCCATTTACCATGTTGGTGGTTACTATGGTTACATCAGACCCTCCTTGGTCTCCATACATGCGATCATCTCCACTCACTCGTTCTTGAGGCTTCTCATCCTGCGTTCTCTCTCGATTTTTATGACCTTGACCTCTATGCCTGCTGTGACCATGATTTGGGTTTGTGTGGTGATTTTCTACTTCATGTCTCCTCCGATTTTCCATTTCCTGTCTGTGTCTCTCTTCCAGCTCTTGTCTTTGGCGTGTTCTCTCTTCTGCATTTCGTTGTCGTTCAATTTCTTCCTTTCTGCGTTTTTCCCGTTCCTCTAAACGCCTTTTTTCATTTTCCAGGTCTGTTCGACGCCTTGATTCCAGTTCTTCTTGTCTTCGTTTTTCCATCTCTTCTACCTGCCTTTGTCTGGCCTCATTTCCTTGTGTTTCGATGCCCTCCATTTCTTTTCTTCGTCGACCATCCAATTCCGCTTGACGCTGTCTTTCAATTTCTTCATTGCGACGTTTTTCAAGTTGTTCCAATCGTCTCTTCTCATTTTCAAGTTCTGCTTTACGCCGTCTGTCTAACTCTTCTTGTCTTCTTTTCTCCATCTCATCCAGTTGTCCATTTACACCCTCTTGGTTATTTTTATGTTGATTTTCCACTTCTGTTCTGCGGCGCATTTCCATCTCCTCTTGACCTCTCAATTTCATTTCATGTTCACGTTTTGCTTCTTCATGTTTCCGGCGTCGTAATTCAATCTCCTTTTGCCTACTTTTACGATTTTCTACTTCAGAGTTACGTCTTCGCCCTATTTCTCCCCGTCCAGGATTATTTCTTTGTCTGTTTTTCATTTCAGTCCTGTGATTCTCTTCCTTTTCTTTATGACGCCTAGATTCCATCTCATGTTGACGTTTGGCTTCCTCATGCTTTCGGTGTCGTTCATTCTCTTCTTGCCTGCGTTTCTCCTGTTGTAATTCTATCAAGCGTCTTCGTTCCATTTCTGCTTGATGTCTGGCAGTGGCTTCTTTTGTTTCTTTTCCTGCTTCAACCTGCTCTGCTCTCAAACGTTGACGATTTCCCATCTCATCATGACGTCGTTTTTCCATTTCCTCGTGACGTCGTTTTTCCATTTCATTCCGCTGATGATTTCCCATTTCATCATGTCGTCGTTTTTCCATTTCCTCATGACGCCGTTTTTCCATCTCTGCACGCTGTCGTTGTTCCAATTCTTCTTTTCTCCTCCTCTCCATTTCTTCCCTACGTCGTTTCTCTTCTCTCCGTCTTTTTTCCAACTGTTGTTGGTGTCTATTACTGTTTCTATCATAAGTGTCAGCCCTATTTCGCCCATTCGCAGCAAAGCTTCTGTTATCAGTTTGGGGGATTCGATTACTCGTATGTCTGTTTCGTCCCAGATTTCCATTCGTAACTATTCTGATCCTATCCTAAATATGAAAATAAATTTAACAACAGGCAAAATATTTCCAAGCTGAAATAAAAATTAAAATTAAAAAAAAAAATCTCAAAATCATTCACGTTAAAATTAATGTCAAAAGTTTCCATGCTGTTAATATAAAAAGTTTGGTGTTAACGAACTTTGGACAAAAAAGCATTCAACGGATGCAAAACAAAATTTTCATTAAACAATGTCTTGCATGCCTTTGGGGGTTTTAACCCTGCAAACTCGACATGAACTGGTTCTTTCATTCATCTCGGATATGCCACAAATGAAAAATAGGGGTGCAAGCTCTGCATTTTACTGACGAAGTCAGTTTTGACAAAGTTTTTGAAAAAGATTAGCCTGTAAGAAGATCACTTACCGTCTCTGTTGATGAAGGTAATGGTATTAGTGGTCCGAGCTGCAAAACATTTACCAATATAAGTAAGAATTCAACCTATAAGATTTCATACATTCTGGAATTTATGATGTTCGGTGATGGTTGTGCCTCACTGACCACTTTGTTTGAGATTCGTATTGGGAAACCTGGATTACATCGTCTACATTTTCACTGAAGAGTAATTGATATTATGGTTAACAAGAGCCCAAGGGGCTTCAATATACGCCTGTGTATCTGGAATTACATTGGTCCAAATTTCAAGGTTGTTTGATAGCTTCGATTCCAATTGGTAGCTAGCCTACAATTTTGTGCTTCTGAGAATGTAACATATATAACATCTTATATTGAATGATAAACTAAAACGAGCTTAACTCTTGGTAACTAGTTGACCTTGAAGCAAGAGCCGAGAGCTCACATATCCCACACTGAAATCGACAATATGCAAACACAAGAAAATAGTAGTTTTCCTGCAAATGGATTCCTTTCAGACGAGATAATTTTTCATGAAGGAAGAAGAAAGTGATTAAGTAAACCTTTGTTCTTGAGTTAATAAAGAGGTATGAAGTTCATAAAGGATCCCTCTCCCCGTTAAATTACTAAATGTATGGTTGTTATTTCACAACAGTTGTAGCTGTTTCAAATATGAGACAGGATGAATGCCATATACATGTAGGGGAGAGAATATTCCAACCTAACACATATGGTCAGCTAAACTTCATTCAGTTTTGAAGGCCTGTGACCTTGACCTTGGACAAATTGATCTCAAAATGTATGGCTCCTCTTTGCCATGCGAGTGAGGTATACTCAAAGTTTGGTACCATTCCATACCTTGAAACTAGAGATATCGCATGGACAACAAATGTTAATGGATGAATGGACAGAACGCAACATCGTATTACAAGACCTCTTCTTCGACAGGCATATGAAAATGTGATTTCCTGATTTTGGGGTCATAGTTACCTTGACCTAAATTTTGGTACACGACACTTCGTCTTCCGTCAATGTATCAATGACAATGGACACAAAAAAAATCATGATTTTGTATGAATTTCAGGATTTTGGGGGTCACAGTGACCTTGACGTTCAGCCTTGACCTACAATTTGAAATGTGACACATCATGTCCCCCTAATGAATCTACGGACAAAAAACAAAGTAATTTTCAAAGATTTTTTGATTTTAGAGTCACAGTGACAGTGACAAACCATCTCCCCGTAATTTCTCAATGGACACAAAAAATCATGATTTTTAACAATTTAACGATTTTGGGGTCACAGTGACATTGACCTACATTTTGGTATGCGACACATCACGTCCCCATAATGTATCTACTGACACAAAAAAAATGTTATTTATAATAATTTCCTGATTTTGGGATTACAGTGACCTTTGACCTTTCACCTTGATTCTGGTGTCACAGTCATCTTGACTATTGACCTGGATCTAAATTTTCGTACATGACAAAACGGCTACCCGTAATTTCTCAATGTACTAAAAAAATCAAGATTTTTAACAATTTCATGATTTTGGGGTCACACTGACCTTGACCTTTGACCTTGACCTACATTTTGATATGTGACACATTGTGTCCCCCTAATGTATCTACTCACACAAAGAAATGTTATTTTCAATAATTTCCTGATTTTTGGGTCCGTGACCTTTGACCTTCAACCTTGACCTATATTTTGGTATGCGACACCTCATTTCCCCCTTTTGAATCCACTCATAAAAAATTAGAAATTTTTAATGATTTCCTGATTTTTCCGTCACACTGACCTTTGACCTCTGACCTCGACCTACATTTCGTATGCAACACATCGTTCTCTCCTAGGGCATCTACTCACCAAAAATTAGAACTGTAGATAGAAAACTGTCAATGATAAATGATTTCCTGATTTTAGGCAACAGTGACCTTTGACTTCTGACCTCGACCTCAATTTTGGTACGCGACACATCGGCTCTACCTAGCGTATCCACTCACAAAAAATTGCAACTGTGGATAGAAAACTTTCACAGATATAGACCGGACACGAACACTTCAGTGATTTCCTGTTTTTTAGGCCAGTGACCTTTGACCTCTGACCTTTACCTTCATTTTGGTATGCGACACATCGTCTCCCCGTAGGGTATCCACTCACCAAAAATTAGAACTGTAGATGGAAAACTGTCCCAGATATAGACCGGACACGGGGGACGGACGGACGGACAGACGGACACACGGACAGACGGACGGAAACCGCCATCACATAATACGTCCGCCTTTTGGCGGGCGTATAAAAATGAAATGCAAAGTTTTTGTATTACCCATATTATATGCCTACAGGTCAATTAATGATAGAAGTATTGATCTATCAATGCCAAAAATACACTACTTATTTAAGACAACGCCCTAAAATTTTCTTGAAATAAGATAATTTTACTCAAAATAAGTTAAATTTTAAGATTTTTTTTCTTGTTTAAGTAAAATATTCTTACCCAACTCCAACTTTTACTTAAACAAGAAAACAAAATCTTAAAATTTAAGAATATTTCTTAAATCAAGATTTTTTTAAGAAAAATTCTTCAATTTTAAGATTTTTTTTTGTGTTTAAGTAAATTTTGGTGTGGGGTAAGAATATTTTACTTAAGAAAAGAATCTTAAAATTTTCTTAAAATTTAACTTATTTTGAGTAAAATTATCTTATTTCAAGAAAATTTTAGGGCATTATCTTGAATAAGTAGGGTATTTTTGGCAGTGATCTACTTTGTTTGGTCTCATAAGTGACCATTCTTCTGTAGTATGTCCTGTTTACATTCCCGAAATTGTAACCGGATTCACCGAAATGACATGACTCAGCATTATTTTCAAGGAAACTATCAGCAAATGTGAAATATTTTGCTGGATGAAGCACTTCCCTGTCTGATGAGTTCAATAATATACATGTAGGTTAACAGCTTTCTAATTCTAATTGTTTGGTTCAAATTGTATAAAACGAAGCCTAGAATCATGCTGGTGGTTTTTGACTTTTGACAGCTATTTTGCCTGTTTTTCTTTATTGGGCCATATCCCTTTCCTAGGTTAAGAGATAGGGATTTCCTTTGAAAGCCTACTAGGCGAGAATTTTGCACAGCAATATCCATCCAATTTGATAAATTTGATAGACATTGTGATTATCTGCAAACAGTTAGAATATAAGACAAAGTTAAATACTATTTATATGTATATTTCATGAATATTCTTCAAATCTAGGGCTATTTCCTATGTTTTCTGGGTTATCAAATTGTGCATGGGTCAGTCCACTTAACGTTGCCTACAGCTACAAAAAGCTCACCAACCTATATTTTTTTCTTTGTTTTTCCTCATATTACACAATTATGAAATTACTTTGATTTACCACCAGAGGACATCCTTAACCCAAAATATTGAACATATCAAAGAGAAAGTCATCGATCTCCTCACCTGAACATATTGCCATCCCATGTCCACTCTCACAAACAACCTCTGCTGGTCCAGCAGATATGCCAGCGTTCCAACTGGAAGCTGACGGGAGATTGCAAACAACTCGGCCTGATTTCTGAATGTAACTGCCTAAAAGCCAAAGAGTAGGATTAATTTAGTGTTATTTGAAGGAAATTAAACATAGTACAAAACTTGAAATGTAAGATTCATCAGAATAATTAGTATCAAATGTAAGTTTGACCAGTTTGATTGGCATAGAATGAGTGAGTGAATATGATTTAACGCCGCTTTCTTTTTCACACCTGGAAACCACACGGGCAGTTAGACACCTCTTATGACAAGCTCTCTGAGGAGCTGAGACCTATTCTTACCATGACCTGGAGTGTGCACAATGACACCCCAGATAAATCCCCGGGAGCCCCACGGGGCGATTGGCATAGAAATTAAACATTTATAAACAATGTTACTATTTATAACCAAACCAAACCTGCTTTGATTTATGCCTTAATCTCCGCCAGGAATACAATACAAACGATAAAACGGAAGTTTTAAAACAAAAGTTATCTCCCCTGGGGAGTTATCCCCTTGGGGAGTTGTCTCCCTTTAGGGGAGCTCTCTCAGCTCAGACAGGATATATATAGTCTGCCCACAGCATCCACTTCCTCTTTTCTCTTGTTATAAACCGAGACCTGTAGTGTACAAGGCCGCGGAGTGACGGGAAGGATGGGAGGGCCATTACATCAAAGCAGGTTTGGTTTGGTTATAAATAGTGACATTGTTTATAAATGTTTAATATTTATGGCCCAAACCTACACCTGCTTTGATTTATGCCTCACTACCAACATATGGAGGTGGGAACCTCGGCCTTGATGTAATTGCAATGGCACGCTGAAATATCCGCTGAGATAATCACAAACAAGACACAATAATATTCAACAAGAAAACCCTGGTAAGAACGCAGAAGGTAGTCATGGATATAAGAAGTGGCTACTTATCTTGTTGCATGTCTTCATGCAAGTAGCTGTGGTCTTGGATGTGGAGCACACTGTTACCTCCCGTGCAGGACTCAGGCACTTTTGCCGGAAATGAGTACTTGAAAGGCAGCATGTATGAGTTGGGATCTTTGGTCGCCAATGTAGCATACAAGGTGTCCGGTTCTGTGATTGTGGTAGTGGTGCGGAGTACTACTGCCATAATGACTCAGGAACCTGAGCGCCTGAATCCGGAAGTAATCAGGTATGAGTTGGGAGAAAACGCCATCGTACCATACCAGCCGACTTTCGACCAATTGACGCCTATCGTCAGTCCACATTCCGCTTTATATCCAACTCTGTGTACTTTCCTTGATGCAGATTGGAGTGTTGAGAGTTGACAGTGGAATCTCTGAGTCTACTCTGTGTCTTTGTCAACTGTCTGTACTTTACTGTTGCTGACACTGATGACCTGAAAATAAACATTAATAATACTCACAAAAGTGTCAGTTCTTGTACGTTGAAACTGTGAGTTGACCGCCAGGAGACTCAGCTGATATGATCTAGAAGGTCATACCTTTAACCTGAAATGACAAGCAAATCTGCAGTAAAAGCAAAGATTAAAACTCACCATTGTGTCAGGCTTGATTGATGACTTGAGAGTCGGTGACTGGCAAGCTGAGCTATTACTTCTTCTCTGGTGATCATGTAGTATGTGGACATATGATATGACTGAGAGATGAGATGAGATGATACAGCAAGCTGGCTGACTTGCTGCGATGATACAAAATGCCGCCCCCCCCTCTTTTTGAAAAGTTACTTGACCACGTGCTGGGCAGCCACCAGCGGCCCAAGCGTGGTCACTCTATCTGATTGCACTGACATGTCTCTCAGATAGAAGTTAGTGAACGTGGAATTTGCCGTCCAAGCACAAGACTGGACAATGTCATGGAGGGACAAGTTCTTCCATAAAGGCCATGACGTAGCGATGGCACGAATTTCATGAGAAGAAGCAGTAGACAGTAGTGGGGGAGCGTCAATGGCCAATTGATATGACCACTTAATGGTTTTCTTTAACCACGAAGCGATGGTATTCTTAGTAATGTCACGTACCGCCGAAGGACGAAGGGACAAGAATAACAGACGACGCGAGCCCCGACCGGGATCGGTACGAGTGAGATAGTGGCGTATGGCTCGAACAGGGCATAACAGAAGGTCGTCTTCTAGGCCATGTACGAAGTCTGATAACGCAGGGATGGAGTACAAACGTTGAGCACACGGACCTAAGCGAACAGACTCATTTTTGGCTATGAACTCGGGAATGAGTCGAAATGAAATGCGAGACCAATCCGCCGTCCAGGTCATAGATGATCTCTCAAGAGCATGAAGTTCAGACACTCTAGACGCAAAAGCCGCCAGAAAAGCAGTCTTGTAGGCAACCGCTTTAATAGAGGCGGACTGTAAGGGTTCAAAGGGCGGACGAATCAGAGCACACAGAACCACACCAATATCCCATTTCTGTAACAGCTGGCGAGTACGGCGAGACTGTAGCGCGAAAGCCCGAATGAGCGCAGAGATATTGTCGTTTAGACTAATGTCGATGCCGGCAGAAAGACGTAAAACCCTAGCCAAAGCAGACCGATACCCCTCAATGGTGCTGATTTGAAACTTCTTGTCACGATGGGGGTGAAGGAGGAAGTCAGCTACTAAGGAAACAGAGGCAGAGTCGGGATTGGCATCACGTTCTCGGCACCAGGAGACGAAATAGGCCCATTTCGCTTGATAGAGCTGCGATGTGAAAGATCGATTGGCTGACACCATCGTTTGTGCAACTTCCGTTGAAAATCCTTGGACTGTGAGTGCACTCTGGATAGTCTGCAGACGTGTAAATTGAGCCACCACGGGTTGTGATGAAATAACCCGTGAGGTTGACGCAACAGGCAGGGCCAAACTGGTAGACGTCGTGGCGGAGCCGTGAGAAGTGGAAGCAGAACCGGGAACCACTGGCGACGCGGCCACCACGGAACCACAAGCAACACCACGCAGTCGTGCTGAGCAATCTTCTGGAGAACTTCTAGAATGATGGCCATCGGTGGATAGGCATAGGCTAGGAAGTTGTCCCAGCTGATCGAAAGAGCGTCGATGGCGAAGGCTTGAGAGTCCAAAATCGGACTGACGAAGAGAGACAGCTGTGCATTGTTCCTCGTCGCGAACAGGTCGATCAATGGAGAATCCCAAACGCTGCAAATCTGACGGAACACCTCCGGATGAAGTTGCCATTCGGTCTGAAGGACGGTGTCGGGACAAGACAGACGGTCCGCTAAGACATTGAGCCGACCCGGAACATGGCGAGCATTGAGATGGCAGTGATGAATGAGAGCCCAGTGGAAGAGATCCCACACTAGTCGAAACGTTGAGAGAGATCGGGTGGTACCCATCTTGTTGATGTGGGCTATGACCGTCGAATTGTCCGTAGCTATGAGGAGGGACGAATTGCTGAGACGATAACTCCAATGTTGAACTGCCAGGATGACTGCCTTCATCTCCAGAAGGTTGATGTGAAGTCTGGACTCCAAAGTCGACCATCTGCCGGAGACCTCCAGATCGTCCAGATGGGCTCCCCAGCCCGTCTCGGAAGCATCGGTATAGAGATGGTAATCCGGAATAGGAGACCGGAACGGAACTCCCCGCATGACGTTGTGACGAGACTGCCACCAAATCAGATGTGGATGTAGAGACGTCAACACCGGAACCGCAGGATTGAGAGATGACCTCTGAAGATAAGGAGACAGATGGTACTGCAGCGGGCGAACCTGGAGACGGCCGTAATGAGTAAGATCCTGCGTGGAAGTGAGTAAACCCAGAAGACTTTGCCACTGTTGTCTTGTCTGAGACGCTGATGATAAAAACCTTAGAATCAGCACCTGAATTTTGGTCCAACGGTCCTCTGGGGGGTGTACCAGTTGTAGATGAGTATCGAACACCGCCCCGATGTAACGGCGAACTTGCGCTGGAACCAACTCCGACTTTAGGGGATGCGGAATGAAGCCGAGATGACGTAATACAAGCAGTGTGAAGCGGACTTGTGCGTTGAGACTGTCCTTGTCTGCAGCCCACATGAGTATATCGTCTATATAGACCTCGATGAAAATACCCCGAAGATGAAGGAACGCCATGACTGGCGACGTGATGCGAGTGAATAACCAAGGAGCGACATTGACTCCGAACGGGAGGACTTGCCACTCGAAGCGCCAATCGTTGACGACAAACCGCAGGAAGCATCGATGACGAGGATGAATAGGAATATGGAGGTAGGCGTCTTGTAGATCGATTGAGGCCAACCAATCCAAATGATTGAGGCGGGCCCGAATCGATGATACAGACGCCATCTTGAAATGAGGAGGAGTTACAAGATGAAATTTGTTCAAAACCTTGAGGTCGATCACCATCCTTATCTGGTCCGAATCCTTCTTTGGCACCAGGAAAACATGGCTGTAAAATCCCACGCTGATGTCGTCTACCGGAAGCTCTCTGACGGCCCCTTTCGTGATAAGAGTGTCGACAGAGGACAGGAGCATCTGTAAATGACCTGCGGGAACTGGTATTCGACAGGGACGAGGCCGAGAGATGAGTCTGGGTCGGGACTGGAAATCGAATAGGAATCCCTCCCTCAAGGTCTTTATAACCCAGTCGTCGTCCGTTATCAAACGCCAGTTCTCGCAGAAAAAATGAAGACGTCCGCCCACAACCGGATGATTGTAAGGACGAAAAGCGGGTAGTTGGAAATCTTTGACGTGCTTGGAAACGGAAGTTGGATAGTCATTTGTTGGAAGAACCACTGCGCTTGGAACCTGATTTCCCACGGCCGAAGCGGCGGCCACGGCCTCTACCTGGAGGTTTGTCGATGCCACGAAAATCATGCTGAGGGAAACCCTTCTGCTGGGCGGGTTTGGAAGTACGACCCTGTGAAGATTTCCGATCCACGGAAAAAGCAGGACGCCGAGCTACAGCAGAAATCAACCGAGCAGTTCGTTCCTCACGAATAGCCGGCATTACGGACTCAATAGCATTGTTGAAAACCCATTTAGATGACAATGGCTGCCGTTGTAGTTGATCCTTAACAAAGTGTGGAACGTCAGGTTTGACACCCTTAAGCAAGGAGGAACGTTGCGCTTGCAGAAGTGAAGCATAAGAAAAGGCACCCGCCCCAATAACCGTACGGTTAGCCTTAATGAGAGTATCCATGAAGCCACGTAAATACTCGATGCGACCAGGAGATAACAAAGTTGACCCATCCTCCAAACGTAACGCAGGATCCAAGGAAATCCGGGATGACGCCAATAAAAACCAATCCGCGTAAGATGTTAAGATGTAGCACGTTGGATAGACAGTAACATTTCCATAATGCCAGAAAAAACTTTGGATGGAACCGAAATAGCAGCCGAAGAGGATACTTTCGTTAATCGACTCAAATCCCGATCCGTCTTGGGTGATTTATCCGGCAACACGTTGTCATGGACTGGATGACGTGGAAAGGAGGGCTTCTTAAGTTTGTCATCTTCCAATTGATCCTCAAATAACTTCAGATTAGACTCCCAAGCTGGAGACGGAGCGCAGGAGGAAAACGTCATTCGTGACGCCGACGATGACGTAAACGCAGCAGAATTACAAGCGTCTAGTCCGTCATTCATAATCCAGCCGTCGTCCATTAGAGAATATCCGCGTCCATAATCCAAAGACCTATTCCATTTTCCATATAACAGTATTAGCACCAAATTCAAAAAGACAATCATAGTATACATAAACATAGGCTTGTTTCCTGCAAGAGAGAGCGGTCAACAGTTTTCAATGATGCCGGCAAGACATCATGATGTTCCAAAAATATCAAATCCGTATCGCTGATCAGTATTCTTAATCCATAATATTCGTTATAGAGTCGTCATCTAAAAAAAAAGATGTATCTCAGTCACGCTTTGATTGTGCCTGTTCATATGAGTACCATGAGGATCTTGAAGTACATGGGTTCATACGGCCCCTAGCCCCGGGTTAAGCGGAATTAGACACAAGTTACGAAACGTAGCGCCATAGATCTTGCACGTTACGTTCGTATTTTGCTATCAGTCCGCAGTCGGACACTTAACGCGCGAAGAAAGTGGCTCCGATGGAGACGGCATGTCCGGAATAAGCGCCATAAGTGCTTTCATTTTGACAGAAAACGCCATCATAGAAGAATCCTCCGAACTTTCCGACGTCGAAGGAGAATTATCATCATCAGACAAATCAGTCGAAACCGGTGACGGAGAACGAACGGTGTGATGACGCTGGGAGGACGGAAAACTCTGATTGCGAGTATCGTCAAGAAACGGAGTCTGCGCATGACCAGACTGACGTGGCAAATGGCGTGAAGACAAACGGGAACGTCGAACCGGAGAACGAGACCGGCGTACCGGCGAATGGGGAACCCGTAAATTAGCATCACGATGACCCGGTGAATAAGATCGACGAACCGGAGATCGAGAACGCCGAACAGCAGAATTAGAACCAAGAACCGAAGAGTACACCCGACGAGACGGTGTAACAGACCGTCGCGGAGACGGAACCATACGACGTACAGGTGAACGAGAACGAGAACGGCGTTGCGGTGAACCAGAAAGACTATCAGACACGCGAGAATGATGACGTGAAGTGTCAACATGTGTCGAACCAGACGGTTGTAAATCCGTAACACGAACATTTAAAGCCGATCCCGAACGCCCTTCCATAGAAAAAGATGTTGTTTTCTTTTTAGATAAACCAGCAGACTTCAATCGTAAAGGAGACAACCGACGATGTAAATTCCTATTGCGAGAATCAGCCGGCGAAAGGCCACTAGACAAAGGAGTCGGAGAATTAACATGTGGGGAAGTCGAAATCTTTTGTCCGACGTACACAATAGAATGTCGCGGTAGCTGTGACCTGGCCTTTGTTTGCTTGAACAAAGGAACCGGTTTTTCCAGGCCTCCAGACAAAGCAAGACCCGTGGAGGCTAAGCTATCCAGTACACCTTGGTTATCCTGTCATACAACCATACCGCTAGGTGGTATATCCCCAGACCCAGAAGAAGTTGGACTTTTAGAATTACGGGGCAAATCTAACACGGAACCACCCAGATCTTGATTGACTTTAATGTCCTCAACTAATGCAATTTCCAACACCCGTCTATCGACTTCCGATAGATCGGGGTTCTCTGAAGCCTGCAGTAAATACGACCTACGGGCTTGTGCATAATTTTTCCAAGCATCATTATCCCAAGACACACATTCATTACACGTGTTATTCCGATAGCAAATTTTGTCTTTACAAACGAAACGACGCGTGTGGGCATCTAGGCGTGTCGAAATTCGCCCACACGCACGGCAAGAATTTGAAGGAATGGGAACCGAATACTCAGACATATTCAAGGAAGAAAATGTTTCGAAAGTAAACAAGTCTTTGAACAACAACAACTAGTTTAACAACAACAACTAGACTGTATTGCAATCAAACTCCCTGACGTGCACCACTGGAGGTAGAAACGAGAATGAGTAAGTGGATGCTGTGGGCAGACTATATATATCCTGTCTGAGCTGAGAGAGCTCCCCTAAACGGAGACAACTCCCCAAGGGGATAACTCCCCAGGGGAGATAACTTTTGTTTTAAAACTTCCGTTTTATCATTTGTATTGTATTCCTGGCGGAGATTAAGGCATAAATCAAAGCAGGTGTAGGTTTGGGCCATAAATTAGTATGTTACAACTGAAAATAATTAGGCCATCCAGTTCATGAGTTCAGTGAGTGAGTGCATGCATATGATTCAACGTTGCTTTCAACACTATTTCAGTCATATCACTGTTTGGTTCCTATTCCTTTTCACACCCGGAAACCACTCGGGTGCCCCTGCTAGTCGCCTCTTATGACAACCTCTCTGAGGGGCTGAGGCCTATTCTTACCATGACCTGGAGTGCGCACAATGACCTGGAGTGCGCACAATGACACCCCAGGTCAATCCCTGAGAGCCCCACGGGGCTCATCATGTTTTCAGGCTCAGATTGGAAGCTATTTCAACAAAATTCATGAACATAGCAAAAAAAAAACTCTCAACTGTAATTTCTCAGGTCAGAGAGATTCAAACTACCTCTCTAAAATGAAGGTAAAAAAGGTCGTTTTTGCTCAACAACTTTTGACTTTATAATAGTCATAACGCTCCAAAATCTTCAGGTGACTTACATTCTATATTGTTACCTGTCGTAACAGTGGTTATTCTAATTGTAAATAGCGAATGAAACAGGTCTATTCTCATGCAAATCAGATAGATGACCATTTGTT
>JAVTVY010056409.1:0-31436 GCA_036873755.1 Hanleya hanleyi
CACCCAGGCCCCTTTGCTCCATGGTCCCTGCCTGATCATGCTGATAGGGAGCCCTGTTTCTGTGATAATGATACATGTACTTCCATGATAAAATACGAAGCTGCGCATCTGAAAACCCCTCGGCTCTGGGCGCCAGCCATTCATAATGTATTCAATTTAAAACAAGACTTCAGGAACACCAAGCAGTCAAGTAACAAACATACAGATTATGAAAAATTTTGCCATTAGAAATGGCCTCAAACGTTTCCGTCCAATCAGAGAAACCGGTATTCATTACATAGGTCTGTTGATGCATCGACGATGTATACCAAATTTTACATCGAACATTTGAAAATTATCTGAGATAGAGATCCCTAATGATTTCGCATAAATTAAAGATGGCCGCCCATCCTTCCCGCCACTCAGAGGAACCGATGTGGTTATTCATTGCAAGTCTCTTGATACATCGATGCTGGATATCAAGTTTCATATAGACCACTGAAATGGTATCAAAGATATATATCATTGAAGATTTTGCATAAATTAAAGATGGCCGCCCAAGGTTCCGCCCAATCAGAAACGCCAGAACTGTCATTTATCGTAAGTCTATTGATGCTTCGATGATATATACCAAATTTTACATCGAGCACTCGGACAGTATCAGAGATAGAGATCATTAATGATTTTGCATAAATTAAAGACGGCCGCCCATCCTTCCCGCCACTCAGAGGAACTGATGTGGCTATACATTGCAGATCTCTTGATACATCGATGCTGTATACCAAGTTTCGTATAGAACACTTGAATGGTATCAGAGATATATATCAATGAAGATTTTGCATAAATTAAAGATGGCCGCCAAGGTTTTCACCGAATCAGGGAAACTGGTTTGGTCATTCCTTTGAAGTTTCTTGATGCATCGATGATCTATACCAAGTTTCACACTGAACAGAGAAATGGTACCTAAGATACACAAGATTAATGACTTCGCATTAATTAAATATGGCCGCCAAAGTTTCCAACCAATCACGTCTAGATTCAATAGGGTTCTGGGTCATGAGCATATGGATGTGCAGTGCAAGTTTGGGGTGCCTAGGGTGAGTCGTTCTAAAGATATCTTGGTAACAAGAAAGCTGTGATGGTTTCGCATAAATTAAAGATGGCCGCCAAAGTTTCTAACCAATCAGGTCCAGATTCAATAGGGTTCTGGGTCACAAGCATACGGGTGTGCACTGCAAGTTTGGTGTGCCTAGGGTAAGTCGTTCTGAAGATATCTTGGTAACGAGAACGGTGTGACGGACAGACGGACGGACGGACAGACGGACAGACGTACATGACGACGACAATACCCTTCGGCCAAATTTTGGCCGAGGGGTAAAAAGTCATTCTCAGGACACTTGGCTTCCTGTAAATACTCAACACCAATTTTAATTGAGAGCTCTCTACAGAAAACAGATTGTTAAGGTGGTTTACATCTCGTGTTGGTGACATCGTAGCATATGGTTATTTCCCCTGTAATGACTGTTCTGATGTCATATCTTGCCTTTCCTGATAAGGGACGTTGTCAGGGGAGGTAATGACATCACAAATCTTATCAAATAGCCCAATAGGCTCCAATACCCCTCGCCTATCAGTTATTGTCCACACTCAGAAATCATGCATTGCACAACTTCAAGGAGAACTTTGACAACTAGGTCATCAAAAGCGTGATCCATTTGGGTTGACTATTTCTCTCATACAAGAAATACATAGGATGGAAATTTTGTCACTACTCAAGGTTCTGGAGAGCATGACCACATTCCCAGCTCTAAATAAACTCTTCAAAATAGCTTTTCTGCTTTAACGCAATCAAGTAATTCGATCTTGTAATTCAATTCAATTATCAGCTGCATATAAATTTGGACAACGTAATGTAATCCTTCATGAAATATCATACTAAATCGACTCTGGCCTGGACAAAGTAGGTCAAGGTCAGCCATCTCTAATACATTTCTGGACCATCTCCAGAAGTATACATAGTATAAATTTGGAAAGCCTTCATATAGCTATATTTCTTCATGTTACATGTATATTGTAATAAACAGTAGGCCTACTATATGACCTTGAGAAAGTAGGCTTCTAATCAATCAAAAGTTGCATATGTAATATCAATTTTAGCTTTGAGACTAGCTTTAATCCCTAAAAAAAATATATTGCAAATACTGGAATTTGAACTTGATAAAACAGGTCAAGGTCGGTCATTTTCAATAGGCTTCTGACTCATCACCAGCTGCATCCATGTGGTATTGATGGCTGACAATAAATCATTTTTGAGATGTCGTGTCGACAAGAAAGATACATGCACATGTAGACAGACGGACAGAAAGTTGACAGGGCTCTCAAGGAGAGGCGAGCGATCACTCGCGCGCGCCTCCTGCTCGCCTGAAATAAAAAAATGGCGAGTGGTTCACCACTCGCCTGTTTTCGTCGGTCAGAATAAAATTTAATGACACCTTCAGCTGTTGTTGTCAAGTTCTTGACTTCTAAGATATCTCGTTGTTCATCATTGGCACGTTTCATAGGTCAGAATAATATTTAATGACATCTTCAGCTGTCATAAAATTCTTGGTTCGTAAAGATCTTGTTGTTCAGCAATTTCGGAAGGCTTCCCGCCATTTCCGCTTCATGTGTTTGTGCAAAAAGTATAACCCTGTGTCGGAACGAAATTACAGGTAGACTGGTTGCCTCCCTTGTATTTCCATACAGACACGTCTTGAGCCGTGGGTTATGATTTCCAAAAATATAAAATCCGTCAAACACCACGGCTCAAACCACCATGGCATCACGCTGTTTTAAACATTACATGTAGTTTCCGATTTTGTTTAACATTACATCACTGCGTTTTAAACATTAGTTTTCGATTTTGATTTACTCTCGATGTTACGCGGACTTGACTTTCGTCCCACGATCAAGTCCATGCTTTTCATTGCTCTCACGCAATTCCGGTGCCAAGCACGCGTGCGTTTTCGTTCGTGACAATTTTGTCACTGTTAGCAAGCTGTTATCGGAAAATTGCACGATGTCGAATCCGAAAGGAAAGCCGATAGAACTATCGACGTACCTAAAATGGGGAGAGGAACTTACATCAGTGTTCCGAATTAAGAAGACTACAACACCGTTCTGAACCGCGCATATGTGACCCACATATTCTGTAATGTACTTGTAGAAGTAATTTCAGCATTTCACTCGCCTCAGGAATTTCTCAGGCGAGTGATAAAAGCACTCGCCTCACTCGCCTAAGCTTAAATTCAGGCGAGTGACGAATCACTCGCCTTCATTTTGCTCCTTGAGAGCCCTGGTTGATGATGGCAACAATACCCTTCGGCAAAAATGGTAAGTATGACGATTCCTCGCCAAGTAGTCAGGGAGTTACAGACCAGAAAAGAATGTACATGTCTGTAACCTATATTGATATTGAAAATAAAGGGACAGAACTCTAGAGAAATCATTGAATCTGGTAACAAATCTGACAGTGCACACCTGAAAGATACCAAGCATCTGCTTAGAAGATTTCAAACTACTTCGCCAATCAATAAGGGAGATACAGCCCGGACATGTATGTACTGGAGCATATATTTGTGTCAACGATAAAGGGCCATAACTCTAGGGAAAAGCAATGAAATGGATTAAAATACCTGACACTGCACATCTGCGAGATAGTAAATATCTGACAAAAAAACTCTCAAAGTTGTCCTCAAATAGTAACTGAGAATGGTCTGGACAAGTCACAAGCATATAATGATGTCGATGATTAAGGGCCATAACTCTGGAGAAAATCATCAACATGAGTAAAACTCCCAACAGTGCACATCTGAATGATACTAAAGGTGAAATGCAAAGGTTTTCATATTAAATTGCTCTTTATATTCTTAACAAGCCAATTTTATGATTCCCTGATTTTTGGCCATCGTGACCTTTAATCTCTGACCTTGACCTCAATATTGGTACATGTACGGGGCACATCATCTCAACCTAGTGTATCCCACTCACAAAAATCACAACGGTAGAAAGAAAATTGTCACAGATATGGACCGAACATGAACTGACGGATAGTAATCGCTATCGCATAACATCACCTTTCAGGCGTACACAGTGTACAGGGCAGTATGACAAGGTGAGTAAGGATCAAAATCTATTCCACCATTCAAACCAGACAGAACGGTGAACAGCTGTTACATGTACACTATACAACTCTAACTGTTGAGAAGTTTTCACTTCAGGGTTATATCTACAAGTATAAATGTCAGGGAAGCAAGCACTCATTAAACCTTTCATATGCAGGTTTAGTGCTGACATCTACAAAACTTTTTATGTATCTCACATTATGGTGAATGGGCCTTGCGTGAGATTCAGAGAAGACTGTATATCGTTAAACTTTCATTTTCTATGTCTTTGTCAATTGACTAGTGACCTAAAATATATGGGCCAAGGTCACTCATCATAAAAAGAGTCCAGGATAATTAACAATACTATATATCTGTATATATGCCTTAATTCGGTTGATGGTTATTGATAGGAATAAAGTTTTTGACATTTATTCATATTTTCTATATTATTTACTTTTTCATTAGCTTTGAGAAAGTTGGAAGTACATGTGTATCTCCAACGAAACGTCAGCTCCACAGCAAAAAAGAAGTTGTTATCCACAGAATAGCTTTGTGTTATATTATTCACAGCAATGCCAGTGTTACATGTGTGACATTCACAGGCTAATTCTCAAGACCTTCCAGGCAGCCATTTCTCCAGTTTTGTATCTGCTCTAAATGTAAAATTTGTTAGTGATAGAAGGGGGTTTAGTTTAACAATAGATGTGGTAAAAGTTATATATCTATCATAAACACAAGTAATGAACAGCATTATAAACACAGCATACTCAAGTTGGATTGAATCTGTTTTTCTTCTTTTTTTTTCTGTATTTTCCACTGATTCGGTTCCAAAAACAGTACTGCATTTGAGTTAATTCTCTTATCACCTGTAATTTTCATTTTTGTATACATGTCAATTGCAGGCAATTATTGAACTATGTATGTCTAGCGGTACAATTGTAGTGTTAAGGTACAGAGCGGGTTTAAAGTAGGCATCTGTAGCCAAATGTCAGTGATATAAGTAAGTACACAGTGATTATACAAGTTACATGTACCTACAGGAGAGATTTACTGCTGCAGGGCAAACAGTGAACCAGGGATAGAGTACTGGTGGCAGAGTGAACCAAGAGTGGCAATGTGAAAGTTAATGACCTGGGATCACTCAACTGTACAGTAAACACCCTCAGCCTCAAGATGGGACAATTTTCTCTTTTAAAGTTAACTGTAAAGCTTCTAATTTTATCCTAAAATGTTGCTTACAAACATCTTGTGTTGTGTGATATAACTGCTATATGATATTGAGGCAAATATATTTTGCTAAATTGTAATAATAACAATATTAAAGTTATCCTGTTTTAAAACGGTATTGAAAACTTACATTGCTTGTAGAATACTACGATGTTATAGAAGTCTCCTTCATTCAAGTTTCAGTATAATGTACCATTTACATGACATCATGCTAGGTCAGATGACTGAGGATGTTTTCTAAAGTTGTAGCTTCCGTTTTCTGATGATATAAGTTTTTACTTATGGTACATGTATACTCGGAAGAAGAAAATAATCCACAGAACTTTTACCACAAATAAACAACTATAAGTACATGTACAAAGGCCGTTCTGACATTTTAACAGAACAGTTCACCTTTAATGATACACAACACCCCTGAGGGTCAAAATTTGTCATTTTTTAGTTATTTCATTACTTGAATATTCAGTAAAGGGTCAAGTATTTGGTGAAAAAATGAAATCAAATTCCAATAATAAGTGGTTCAAGTTTCGGTTTGAAAATTTAGTTCCTAAAATAAGTGGAATATAAGTTAAATAGATTTTGTTGGGTGGCAACAGATTAACCTTTCACGCGACTATGTATTGTGAGGCGTTAATGACTGCACGAGTGTGTATTGTGGTCTAATTTACAGCAGGTTTGTCGAATTGTCTGACAAATTAATAAACAGATGAGCAGTCTGGGCTTTGCTCAGACACACACTGTGCAGCGATCAGGTCAGGTGTGAAAATTTTCCAGCTTAAAAAATTTTATCAAGTTTTCTTAGTTTAAATCGGATTTAAGGATAGCTATCCCGTTAGAGGCTCAAAATTGGTCATTTTTGTTTTAGTTTTTCATTCAAATATTCACTATTTTGTCTAACATTTGGTGAAAAAATTAAATCAAAATTCTAACTAGAAGTGCTTCAATATTGGGATAAAAAAAATTAGTTTCTGAGGCACTGAAAAAATTAAATACATTGCCTTTTAGGTGGTCCGGTATCCAGCTGGGAAGAGATTAACCTTTCACGCTACTGTCTATTGTAAGTCATTTAAAGCTGTCTGAGTGCCTATTGTATTGTTAATTGACACTCAGACACCCGCCGTGAAGTAATTAGCAAAGCTGTTAACATTTCTCACCTGAACAAGTATTAGCAATTTTTTAAAGTTTAAATTGGATTTTAAAGCACATTGATGAATAAACTTAGTGTAATAGTTATCAAAAATAAATAGGAATTCGAGTAGGTCCCATAAGACAGATAAAAAATGTATTTGACAATATAATTCAAGCAAAATATTAGGATTAATTCTTCAGATGTTTAGCTGGACACATTTTGCTCGATTTCTAGCCTTTCATTTTTTTACAAAATCCGAGATTTAAACGTTTATTTCTCGAAAAGCTTTTGAAATTTGGCATGCTTATTACTTATAAGGTGATCTAGTAAACATTACCTCACTTTTTCTAAGTTTGGCTTTGTTTTTCAATTATTCAACTTTAAAGACAAATTATTGTAAAATAGTATTTTTTTTTTTCAATTTTATTTTAGTAAAATTGCTGTAAAAACAAAACCAGTCAAAAATTTTAAAAAATGAGATAAAGTTTACTAGTTCAAGTTGTCTCCTATCAAGGTATACCATCAAAGTTGAAACAAAATCAACAGTTTTCATGAAATTGAAATTGAAATATGGATGCTATTGTTTTCGTGTCGGTTATACAAATCATATAGGTGGAATCCCTATGATATACGCTTTCATATAGTTTATTATGGTTATCTTGTATATTTATTGGTACAGAAGACAATTGTCACGGCGGTGCAAAAACTGCCTCTATCATTGGGGATAGCTATCCTTAAACCAATAATGAATACTTTTTGAAGAAAAGATATCTGGAATAAGAAGGTTGGTGACTTCCTGCTGAGGACCAATTTATTCTTTCTATCTCAAAAATGACTTCATATGTATATATGCTCAGTGGCGGGCTATATGCCATACCAAATATCATTTCATTATATAAATGCCAGTTGCGCACATTGCAACACTGAGAGAGAAGGTTGGTCATCACAGGGACAATCCACGGATGTAATACCTATGGGCCGTCATAGCTCAGTCGGTGGAGCAATGGCATGTTGAGCATTGTTTCCAAATTTCATGGCTTTTCGCTCAATAACATAGAACTTAGTAAAAAGCCAATCTGAAAAACATGATTAAAATTTCAGACACGTCGGAGAAAATGAGCAAAAAATTGAGGAGCAATTTTCTTTAAATTTGCATAAAAGTTAAATGACTTATGACCCAGCCTAAATCTTATAGTTATGTATAGTTTCTTAGTTTTAAATGTATCATTTGTTAAAAAGTTTGATGAAAGTTAATTACTGGATCAATTGATCATCATGTGTTAGACCATATGGCTCACCCACAATGCTAGCCCAGTCTAGCCCCAGAACTCACTTTAGCTGCGAAAACTGACCTCTGGCCCAGTGGATTTCTGGGAGCGGAAACGGAAACGTCGCACCTGTTTGTTTACTTTCTTATTTGTTCTACTTTTTATGTGTTTTGTACTCTGTCCCAAATGGGATGCTCACTACAATAAAGAATCTCATCTTATAATGCGCACAATTAATTTTCGGCGGAACCAATCTCGCATTCGTCTATTTCCGTATTGGCGAAAATTTGCCCAGTTGCTGATTTCTGGGGGATAGATTGCTATTATTCAATTAAGCATAGAAATAATTTTGTATAATTTGAATGAATTATGTTCTTATGGTTAAAATTAACTGAATTTCATAATAAAATGCGACCGGATCCCTTGATTATCAAAGGCACTATTTCGTAACCGGCTCACTGTGTGATCGTCATATGCTCCCCACTGGTGGGGATTTGTGCGTTCTATGTGAGAGGCTCGTTCCGCCAATACGGGAATAGCCGAACGTGAGATTGATGCTATAGCCAACTAATCCAGTCTTTGGTTGGAATGGTCATTTTTAAAGCTTAAGGTTTAGTATAAGTAAATAATTTTTTGTCAATCTTGTTTCAGTTGATTATGAATTTTTAGGTTGTGCGAAAAAAAAAAAAACATTCTTGAATTTTGGAAGCTTGCTACATGTAGGGATCCTGAAACCATTGTGCTCATGATAAAATGGGACAAGTTTGTGTTTATTGCTCATAAAAGCTCAGTGTACAGCCTGGAATAGTTTGTTTGGCTAGACAGGTTCTCTGACATAATAACTGAGGAGGTCGTTAAATGGAACAGTGAAAAGTACATAAAATAGGTCATACACATCCGGCACAAGCCTAACGATGGACAAATTTACCAGGCATAAATAATGAAAATAGCAGGAGAGTTAATCTCAAGGACTACATGTGTAAAAGAGGAATTTATTATGATTGAGGCGGGATTGAGTGTGGTTGAACAGGCATTGAGTGTGATTGAGGAGGAATTGAGTGTCCGTGTGAATGTGGTTTAGCAGGGATTGAGTGTGACTGAGGATGGATTAAGTGTCATTGAGATGCGATTGAGGGATTGAGAGTGATTGAGGAGGGATTGAGTGATTGAAGAGGGAATGCGAGTGATTGAGGAGTATTTGAGAGTGATTGTGATGGGACTGAGAGTGGTAGAGGGATTGAGTGTCATTGAGAGCTTGGGTGTGATTGGGGATGGATTGAGTGTGATTACATGTAAGAAGGGAGAGGGATTGAGGATGAATTGAGGAGAGACTGAGTGTGATTGAGGACTGACAGGGGTTGAGGAGGGATTAAGAGCGATGTGGAAGAATAAAGACTGACAGGATAGATTGAGTGATTGAGAAGGGATTGAGAGTGAGTGTGGAGAGATTAAGTGATTGAGGATGGACTGAGTGAGGAGGAATTGTGAATGAGGAGGGATTGAGTGTGACTGAGGGATTGAGTGTGATTGAGAACGGATTGAGTGTGAGTGTGGAGGGATTAAGATTGATTGATGATGGATTGAGTGTGAGGAGGAATTGTGACTGAGGAAAGATTGTGACTGAGGAGGGATTGAGTGTGGTTGAGAAGGGTGAGTGAGTGAGTGTGTAGGGAATAAGAGTGATTGAGGATAGATTGAGTGAGGAGGGATTGTGCAGGGCTTCGTGTTTAGCGTGAGTGATAGCTCACCGGCACGCAAACACTCGCGTAAATCCATGTCACGAGAGTGATTTTTAGCTCACGTAAACTGCCATATTTTATATTGTATTATATTGCAACCACTAACCTGACTTTCAAATACTCTCTCCTAAATATTTTGACGTGGGCTATTTTTAGCTCGCGTACTTAATTCTAAACACGAAGCCTTGATTGTGATTGAGGAGCGATTGAATGGTATTTAAGAAGGAATTGAGTGTGATTGAGCATAATATTAGAAAGGGATTAGGAGTGATTGAAGAGGGGTTGAACTGTGTGATTTGTGGTCTGCATTGACAGACCAATGCCTTGGTGTGATGGCTTCATCGCCCATTAGGGCTGTTCCATTTAAAAAGGTATGGGAGGGGAGGAAGGCACTCAGTGTATTTGGGTCATGGGAGGAAATTCCCTTCAATCCATGTTATAACATTGGGAAGGCCAATAAAACTTCTATGGGTGGTGGGGAATAATTCAAAGCTGCTTTCCGCCCCTCCCATACCTTTTTAAATGGAACAGCCCTTATATGCATCACATGTATGATGAGAACGGGACTGTGCTTCAAACGGGGCATTCGATTATCACACAGGCATGATATCACACAGACATGACTGGAGGAGGTGGGGGAGGGGTTTTGGTATTTTTCCTTTGTATACTACTAGATTAAAACTAGTTTTCAGTGAGAAAAGAATAAAGAAAATAGGACGTTTTGCATACGTAAAACTTAGTGAACCCCTCACTCAGTTCATGGAATATCCAAAAACCATTTACTCTCTTACTCATCAAATATGACAGTAGTTGAACAACTCAGATAATACAAGTTCAACATGAACATATGGTGCTGTGAAAATCCATTCCTGACGAGATAATACACAGGGTTACAGGGAGCCAAACAACAACAAAACGATTACCATATTTGGATGGAAAATTCCTGTTGACCAATCATAAAGGTCATACCATATGCTACAGCAATTTGAAAATGCTAATCTTTGTTTTGTTTTTTCTGCAGTTTCAGTAGAAATAATTGGTGTATTCTCTTATAAAGGGTACCAACATCTGCTATTTTTTCATCTCTCAAAAAAGAAATGACGTTAGCAACATTTCAAATGATGATGGCCTTAGTAAAACAACATGAATCAGCTGTACCATTACAAACTTGTCATTATCTGACCACTATTGATTCATCAAGCTAGTAAACAATGAGAGCAAATGGAAAAATTAGGAGATGAAAGTGAAATAAAAGTGGTGTCTAACGTCACATCTGTCATGGTAGATGATGCTAGACAGGTACATGTATGAAAGCAAACCAAGAGGAGTCAAGCGAGACATATAACAGACTGTTACTTATTCAGTACTAAAACGGGTGACATTTCACTTCCTGGATTTACCGCATAGCCATTTCTCCCTCGGACACTGAAGAGCGGTATGCATGGGAGAAGAGCAGGAACTATCAAACACAAACCAGATGACGTCATAGTTCTTCTAGGTAAAACAAGCGCATGTGCGAAGCGTATGCGAAGAATTAATAGATTTTAAACACAGTCTCCTGTGGAGTGATTCGGTGGCCGAGTGGATTAGAGAGGTCGGCTGTCGGCACGAGGATCGCGTGTTCGCCCCCCACTCAGGACAGTCTGTAGTAGCAGTTGGTTAGCTGGAGATGGAGTGCTATCATAGCTCTGTTAGAGAAATTCTAATACTGTTTTGTAGTCTAAGAAACATGCATTGGGTCTTAGCAGGGAGTTCAACATTGGCCTACATGTATATGGCGGCTGCACTGTCCGATGAAGAGGCTGAAAATTTTCTACATCTCACAGTCTTAGAAATGGTAGGGATAAGAGTACCTATTTCAAACAAGCTTATTTCATCAGATTAAAAAATTATTCTCTAGAAACCATGATGATACTTGATTAACATCAATAGATACATCCCTAAATCATGGAGAAGCTCCGTGATTGGTCAGTACTCAGAACATGGGGGTGCTGATTCCAGATCTACATGTACATGAGCAACAAGTTACATGTAAGATGGGAAGCAATTGTTTGTAGATCTGGGTTTAATCAGATTGGTGGCCAGCAAAGGGGGGGGGGGAGGGGAGAGAGAGAGATTAAGTACTTTAAGTATCAAATCCTGGGACATACATGTACCATCCCCAGTCTGGGCTAAATCAATTCAGACCTCCGAAGCCAACTGAAATCAACAGTGGAGTGACGTCCGCAGTAAAGTGGTGGGCGTGTGCAGGTCACCAACACAGAGCAGTCAATTTGAAATGAACAAGCCTGTCAATCGAGTTGCGCCGCCCAATGAAACTGTATAAAGTTTGAATTGTTTTTTTATATTTGGTCAGATTTTAGAGTGAGCGTAGGCGTCTATGGATGTCTAGACTAAAACAACACAGTTTCAGAGTCTGGAGACGGTATCTTCCAGAGATTCCATCCCAAAATCTGATCCTCAGAGTAGAGATTAAGGGATATTAGATTTCAGTGGGGTCCTCTTCACATCGAGTACAAATACATCAGTGCGATTAAATTTGAATATATTCACCTGAACCGGGGATGTCCGGGGTATATCACCTCATCAGGGAAAAACAACGAGTGAGAGGCGCCATCTTGTGGAGTGGGCTTGTAACTAGGGAAAGTGAACTCTGGGCAACCAATCCTGTGGAGGAATGAAGAGGATAAAGAAAGAGATCCCAAAGATAAGCTACGGCAGTTATAGCTGGTGAAGCTCTATGAAATGAAGATACAAGCTTCTTCTTCTCCTTATATACATGTATATGAATAGTAATTCTACATTTGATGGATTGAAATTACATGCTGTGGTGATTAAAACTGAATTCGTTAAAAATTGCTACAAATACAGCCAATGGGGTATAACTCCAAATCCGCAGTTGGACAAGCTAGTAGCCAAGAAGAGTTGTCTCTCTAGGCCTGTACCAGTATTACCAGCGTGACTCACCTGGGGAAACAGGTCAGTGATAATGGAACCTCATCCTCCTCCAATATTTTTTGTATCTCTTCTCTCCTGGATAAGCATGACAAATTTTACAGGTGTGAGAAGAAAATGTAATTAAGAAATAAAGACTGAGGAAGATGTTTCAAATTTCCCAGATAAACAACAGTTGGCATGAGTCCATCAGTTTAGACCGGAGCCGAGGCCACAGACCGAGGGTCTAAACTGCTGGATGAGTGCCAACTGGTGTTTATCTTGGAAATTTGAAACCAACTTCCACAGTCTTTATTTTGATTCGGACATGCACAATCGTATATTTATTATGAAATTCTATGAAATTATCTAAAATACTAGTGCATGCATTCCCTATTGATCAAAACCATTTTTGATTGAGGCGACACTCCCCAGCTTGTCAATGCGAACATTGTTGCAAAATGCAAGAAAGTATAAATTATGCGCGCGTTCACTATAGTTACCCCTGCCAGCCGAGATGTCACAGCACTGCAGGTGTTCGCCGGTGTTTATCGGGAATCCAACACCACTTTCGGTACAATGCTATAACACTGAGACGGACTGGAGGTATGTTCGAATCTAGCTCTACTACCAAAGGCAGTTGAACTGGGGTTTTTTTTAGATAAGTTTATTTCACCCATAGAAAGCCTCCAAAATGCAGCAACAGCATTGAATGAAGACTAAAATACCAAATTCCTTCAGCCCCCTAGCTTTGCAGGCCTTCGGCATGTTCGGCAAGCATCCAGGGATTGTACAAATTAACCTGTCAAGTCTGGACCGAACCCCCTCCCTCTCTCTGGAAATCCTGGCTACGTGCCTGGTTACCATATGCAAGTTAGGCCTACATGAATCGGTACCTGAATTTCATATTTGCTTCTACGAGGTTGAAGTGAGCCATCAGTCCTCCATACGGTTTGCCTGGTGTCCCCTCTACCATATACGCTGCATATTCTGGGTGCCATGTTGTCGGAGGTTCCCTGAAAAACAACAAAAATGAGTCACTTTGATCACTGATGATTGATGACTCTAACGGGTGCCTCTCAATCTCTTACAATGTTAAAGCATAGAAATGAAACCAGGAATTCATAGAAGTCCTGTTTTGCCACCCTAATTCGAAACTGTGATTGGTTGGATATCCTTCCAATGTTTTTCACAAGCCATTGATAATGCTGGATTTCTATTTGAAATTTTGAATTGACCAATGAAGAACCTTGAAATGGGAAGATATCCCAAGATGCATTGTTGTTTCTATAAAACTGCAATCTCCAGGTTTCATACCTAGAATACTAAAAGTTTTGATGAAAATTCAATAGCTTAAGATCTTGGTTTATAACACTATACATGAAACTAGTAATATGTTCAGAACGGTTGCAAATCAGAGATAATCAATGGGTTGCGGACGACTAAAACAAACTCATATTTTGGACTTTACAAGTCCCTTAAGATAGGTATATTGCCACTGATTAAATGTGACAAGACATCTGGGCTTTCAACATTGATAAAATAAAGCTTATGGTATGAGAAGATATGACACTCAGATCGACATACAAGTTAGAATGTATAATATATACAAATATATAATGACAGAATGCAGCAATTTAATCCTGGCGTCAATAAAGCTACTGTACCCTTGTGTGATCCGTCCCTGTTGTTGTAACACCTGTAGAATGTCATCTCCCTTCACACTCAACTGAGCCACCTTCTTCTTCTTATTAAACTTGACCAGCATGTACTCCACCTGATAATTAAAATTAATAATTATTAATTATCACAGTCATTTTACAATGCACACCTGTAGATTTTCATATGTAAGTTTTCTCCAGAATGGCCTAAGCTTAGACTAAATTCAAAGTACTAATATATTTTATTTATATTTTGTTTAGGCTAAGGAGACTAGATTCCTCGTTTCCCATCAGACAGTTTTTCAAAAGTGATGCGGACGGGGTCTTACCTCTCATCATCCATTATTTGAGTGAGTGAATATGATTTAACTTCACTTTCAACACTATTTCAGTCATATGAGGACCCCACAGGTGAAATAAATTAAAACCATTCATCATTGTTTGATAATATATAGACAAACGAGTTGCCTCCCCTGACTGGATATTCCAGGGGATCATATTATTTTCGAACCTGTAACCATCTGGGTCATCTACATGTATACACGGTAAAACAGACCACGCTGGGAGCATGCATCCATCCATTTCAGCGTACTTTCGGCAACTATAAGGGGAAATCCCCTGAAATCAACATCATGCGATGTTGTTAGCCCATCAACTATACTCTACCGATGTAATCATGACGTAACCCCAACATAACCCGCCATTTTCGAGTCCTGTGCTGTCTTACTTCTTCAGAATTACAGATAATTTACAAAACCTGTTGGATTATACGCAAGTTATTCATATCCACATCTTTTGTAAGCTCAGACAGTACTATGTTTGAGAAGTGGTATGAAAAACCTGTAATTTATCAAATTTCTCAAGTCTGTTCTCCGCCGGATGAAGACCGATCAGTAAGGTAACACGAAGTAACTTTGACACAACTTTATCTCCAAGTTGATTTGGAGACCAGAACCACACTATGTTAACACTGGGTACAATTAAGAGTCCACACTGGATACATTTGGAGCTGTTCTAATTATTAGTGTGATAACCACAGATATTTATTGCATGCAAATTTGAAGAGAACCAATGTTACTGATGGTGAATGCCATGGGGTAACATTGACATGCATCATCAAAGTCATGGCAAACCAGCTGGGGTAACTGCGACATGTTGAGCAATGGTCACTGAAGGTGTGAACGTGGTGTCAAAGTTATCCCAAATAAACAAATTTACTGAAAATAGTGGCAACAAGAAAGAATTGGCTAGCTACTATATCAATGATTACTACTTCTAAAATAGTATATTTTTACTATAAATTCAAAACATTGCAGATCTTCACCATAGAAGTTTTTGTGTCAAACTTTTAACAGTTACACCAGTGCCAACTACATGTTAAGTGGCCATCTTAGAGTGTCACAGGGCTGGCCATCTACTCCCTGCTGCCTCAGCAGATAACAGCATCTTATATATAAAGGTGAGATAACTGACTATGAGATGTAACAATATGCTATTTGAACTTAAACAAAAAGGTGTCAAAGTTGTCCCACTGTCAAAGTTACCCTGCGTTACCTTATATACGGGAAAGTATAGAATATTGCTCTGCGATAACGAAGACACACAATCCGCAAGCCATCTATCTTATGGATGGCGAAGTGTATGCAAATTATTATTTTCATCAATCTTGATATTCCTATGATAGATATGATCATCATCAGAATTGATGTTGTTTGGATTTTATTGAGCAAAAATACATGTAAGGTTGACTTCATCATTTTACAGATTTCGACATGTTCAAAGTGAGAAATTGCACTTGGAAAGTGCATCAAAGTAAGAAAAATGGCAAATAATTAAACTCAAATGGCAACAATGAAAAAAAAAAAAAAATGGGCAGTAATAATGACATTGCTGGCCGACGGTAAACAAGGAATCAACTGTGGAAGGTCTTACTGAAGTGATCATTTATTTCTATTTCATTTATCTCTAAAAACTAAGTTTTGATTGAATCTAGCCTTTTCTCCTAATTGTTCAGACTAACATCCAAACTACATTTTTATACCATTCTTACCTCATCGCCCCAGTACAGAACATCTTTGGTCCGTTTTTCTAGTTTTCGGTATTGAGTAATAAACTGTTTGATCCCATGTTTTCTGACATGATGGGCCAAAGCTTTCGTCTCTTCCCAACTCAGAGGCGATCCTTCTGAAAGAAGACCCATGGTGGAAAAAGGAAGCAAACCAGAATGGCCTTTCTTACTACCTCTTCTTTTGGGGCGACACCTTAAAACGGGATTCGGCTCTCAACGGTCAACCACAAAAAGTGAAAATGCACCGACCCGAATCGTTCACGGCGCACTTGCTGCAAAATTCACCAAGCGGTTTATCTGTGAATTTAGCACACGATCTTTATCAAATTCCAGCTAACACAAGCTTGCGATGTTATTTCTCGGGTAGAAAGAGTTTAACTGTTGTCAATACCCCGTGCCGTTGTTTACAAAGCCAACGAATCGCATAAAAACACACACACAAATAAATGTCCCATGCTTCAGTGTTGTCGATTTCGATTGTGTACCGGAAGTATTCCCCGGCTACTCGACGCACATGCGCAATTGTTATATTCTATTTTTAGATATAGCTTCATCATGCTCGTTCAGCACAATTTGATTTCACGCTCGAAATTTCAAAAAGATAATTCTAGAAAACTTCAAAACACTTAACGATCACGGGAACTTGATGCCGAATTTTTGAACTGATGAACATAGAGAATTTATCATGATTATTATTAGGATTTTAATTGATTCAAATTTATTTCACCGTAGGCCTACGTAGAGAAGGCAAGAAACGAAGGCCTTTAAATGAAACGTTCATTTCTAGAGGTTGAAAGTTTTTGTTTTTTTGTTTTTTTTAAATTCCAGTATTTTTCATCAGGTTTCATCAGGTTAAGAGAAGATGTCCCATGAACAAAATTGAGGGGTTCCCATACTCGTTAAAAAAAATAGGGCAGTCAAATGCATGTATATGCATAACACTGAATACATCTATAGGAAACAATTAATTTTTGCTTGCTTGATACTCAATATTTATCAAACTTCACAAGGTAAAATATTCCCCATTTTGCTATATAATACTAAACACACATGGTTCTTGTTGAATATATAATGGAAACAGGGGGATACCATAGGGCCTACAGAATTTCTTAAAAAATATTAGCAGTCTAACAGATAAACTGAGCCTTTTCAGTCCTATTTCCCACAGGGCTAAGTAGCACTGTTTTGTCAGAGATTTTTTGAAAATTTAAAATTAATTTTTTTTAAATTTTAAAATTTTAATTTGTTGGGTTTTTTTAACATCTTGGAAACACTAAATTATTATATAGCTTACTATAATACTCATACATGGTCATATTTTAAAGCGCGAGCCCGTGTTTGCCAAGCATGGAAAATTACGCTATATAGGGCTCGCGCTTTAAAAATATGACCATGTATGAGTATTATAGTAAGCTATATAATAATTTAGTGTTTCCAAGATGTTAAAAATTTTTTTTTTAAATTTTAAAATTTAAAAAAAAATAATTTTAAATTTCAAAAAAATCTCTGACAAAACAGTGCTACTTAGCCCTGTGCTATTTCCAGGAGGGGGTGTGGGCGGGGAATCGGAGTGGGATGGGGAATATTATTGGAGTATATTAGCCATTTACAAGATTCCTTTTTGTTGAAATTGACTATTAAGGGTGAATTTTTGGGCATGTCAGAGGCATAATTTTCAACCCCGGGAGCACTTTGCACCTCCCGAACGTTAAATCTAAAATAGCAACTTTTTGTGTAGGACACTATCGAGTCACCAGTAAAACGCATGAATGGTTCTGTTGTGTCTTTTGTTGATTTATATACCATTGAAACGTTTTCTATGCGTGGGGAATGGATGTTTCAGATCCACAAGTGAATGCGCAGGGTCCCCAAGACAAAACTGTCAGGCTACCGGGAACGCACTCGTGCACTGATCTTGGCCAACGAGGGAGTTCGATTCAGCCTGTCACCTTGTCTGGATCAAGGAGGTTGGAAAGGAAGACCTGTAATGACAACCAAAGCAAATTAATGCAATACTGACATATAATTCTATGAGCAGGAATACAGGATTTAGATCGCGGTAGCGTACAATCCCTGCAAAGAAGATCCCTGATCTATGATTTGGATTTACCTGTATTCTTATAGTTATCTTTAACCGAAGTTCAATATAATAGAAAATATATACAAAATATATAGCCCTAGCTATATCGCGTTCAGGCCTGGTCACAGCCACAGTCTGGTCACGACCGGTTCTCTTGTGGATGGGTCCAGCTTCTACCTTCCTTCCCCAGGTCTTCGTTCACTCCCGTATGGATGAACTCTGCGTCGTGTCTCGTCTTACACGACCTGGCCCTCACGTGGTTATGTCCGGCGTGTGTCTTCCTTCCCCCAGTCTTCCTCCCTCGGGTGGTATGGACTTCTCGTCGTCGTCGTGTCTCGTCTTACACGGCTAAGCCCCTCCAAGCGTTGGTAACTGTCAATGGATGCGGACGGCCTGGGCACGACAGTACTATCACAGTACAAAGGCTTCTACGGCACCGACCCGTCTCTCTGTAACACCGCAGGACTATTCAACTGCATGGTTCACCACAGCAGCAGACGACACCCCTCGCAGGAATACACCCCAGGCTTCAGCGACCCCGCTCACGGCGACTCACTCCGCGGCCCCGCTACAAGGACGAATCATCAAGGCTAGAGTTCACGGCTACACGGTCCACATAGGATCGGACATCGATAACACACGGTGGATGGGTAGGCACCTGGTCTAGTAACCCTCTTCCTATACTACTGTATGGGCACCTGGTATACGAACCCTCTTCCTATACTACTGTATGGTCAACTGGTATAGGAACCCTCTCTCTATACTACTGTATGGTCAACTGGTCCATGAACCCTCCTTCTATACTACTGCATGGTCATCCGCAATAGATGGGCATCTGGTCAAGGATTCCCCTTTTATATACCACCGTATGAGACAGTAGTAATCTATGATTGGCCGTGAATTATATATGTACAGGGTGGTGAGAGATCAGATGCTTATGGAGGCATGAATGAATAATCGTTTATCGTACGATTGACTGGGTAGGTGTATATTTGTCAAGCCCTAGGCTCGAACCTATAGCTTGTGGGTGTTAGCGTGAATGTATCTCAACCCGTAGGTTGTGTGTTTAAGTACGTGTGTGCATGGATAATTGTTTAGGTAGGAACTGTGTATGATTTGCCTAGCTGTACCCTCTTCACAGAGACGAGCGTCTCCTACCGGATACAGCTTAATCGATACCATAAAGGTATGGCCATGCTATCAACACTAACGCCGTTAGTTAGTTCCCAGAGCTGAGCCTGCACTACCGTACAGTAGAGATAGGAATAACCATTGACGATAAGTGTCTATACTCTAACTCCCAGCGCAATACCCACACAACTGTGCGATACGGTTGAGATAGGTAGAGATCGAAGTAGAGTAAACACAGCCCGGACGTGTAAGTGAGTGCAAATGTATGCAATGATGCTATAGGATTCGGCGGCGGCACTTCTTCAATTCGGCGGCCTGGTCCCGGCCCGGCGGCGGCACAAATTCGGCTGCCTGATCGCGGCCCTTCTCCGGCCCGGCAATGTATTAGATTTCTTCTCCCCAATAGATCGTGCGTGTTCTCACCTCGAAGTTTCTGCTGGTCTCTGTCGTTTCAGCGGGAGTCCGGCTTATATAGGGCTACCGCTCTTCTGTGGACAAAGGTAGAAACAGAACGTTCTCCTGCAGATAAAGGTAGAAACAAGTCGACGATGCCAGCGCCCTCTTTATTGTCAAAGAATCACGCTTCCCCCCGATCAGTTTATCTGGACTTCGCTGGATAAATATGGCTATGGAGGAACAAACCATAATTCATAACGGACGTAACTGGTAAATCTCAGCTTCCAACTCCCTCTAGTTAATTCACACGACGACCGCAAAGTTCACTGTCCCTCATCTGCATATTCTCTGAAACCGACTTCCGGATTCCCGACTGACGTCATCTACAACGAAGCAAGTGAGCTCACCAGAGTCCCTTTTTCCGTCCCGACTGATCGTTTGAGATAACTTCACCGGGATTTCGAGGCATTGTCTGTCTCCCGGATTATTATAGTTCATTCTAGGAAAATTACAGCGTTGAATTCCATCAGGTAAGTCAACCGCACACGTAAACACAAGGTTACTTTCGATTTCACATATAGTCACATGTCAGAACACAAGCAGTGATTTATTAAAGGGGATCCCAAGGGGTCGTTTGCATTCTGCACTTTCGTTACACTACCCCCGCCTTCGAAGAACATGACGACCTCGTCATGGCTCTTGTCACGCTACCAGCAGCACGGGAGTGCAGAACAGAACTTATGTACAACGTATATACAACAAAATTACAGGACGACGGTCCTCTTGACTTCCTGGCCAAGTCGTCGTCACCTGCAATGTACATCAGGTCCACAGCAGGCCACAGCTGTCTCTTGCTGGAGTCATGCATCATGCATCTGAGGCAGTAAAGCCTCGGGATCGGCCAGTCTGTGTTTGTCGCCCACAGGAGTACCTGCAGGTCGGCCATGTACCATAGGTCATTCCTAGACGATCACGGTCATCAACCGTATTTCTCCGACCGTACGGTCGTGCAGCTCCTGTCCACTGGCAGGCTTAAACGTAGTCATTAAAACGCCCCGGTCGCTGGATACGACGTCCACGAGTCGTTCACCAGGCTTGTATTTGTGAGGAAAAGCTCTCGTATCGTAGATACGTTTCTGCCGCCTCAAGCTCTTCTTCGTTGTCTCTCGGGCAAACTCGTGTATCTCAGCCATCTCATCCCGGAGATCTTCGACCCACTGTGTCGGCTCTACCTGCTGTTTCGGAGGCGCTCCCAAAGTCAGGTGCGACGGCAAGGCGATTTCCCTCCCAAACACCATCATGTTTCGGGAATATCCCGTCGTCTCATGCACGGTGGCACGGTATGACATCAGCACCAATGGGATGTGAAGATCCCAGTCGTCCGGGTGACGGTCAATGCTGGCATGCAACATCTGGGCTAAGGTCCGGTTGAACCGTTCAATCATGCCGTTCGACTGGGGGTGATGGGGTGTATTCCTCGTTTTCCTCATTCCGAGTATGCGGCACATCCCCCGGAATACTCTGCTCTCAAACTGACGCTCCTGGTCAGAGTGAATTGCCATGGGTACGCCAAATCGGGTCACGAAGTGGTCTACGACAGCTTGGGCAACCGTCGTGGCTTCCTGATTGGGTAGGGCCACAGCTTCCACCCAACGGGTGAAATAATCTCCAATGACGACTACATATCGGTTCCCCCGACAGGTTTCTGCCAATGGCCCGAGAATATCAACAGCTGCTCTGTCTCCTGGACTTCCGGTCATCTGACCGCGATGAGGACCGCTGGGCTTCCGTCCCGCCAACTTCCTGCGATTACAAACGTCGCAACTCCGGCACCATTGCCGAACATCGGTCTGTAGGCCAGGCCACATGTACGCCTGTCTCACCTTTGCCAAGGTTTTCTTCACCCCAAGGTGACCACCGGTTACACTGTCATGACACTCTTTCAAAACTTTCCGTCTGAGGGAGCGAGGGACCACCAGAAGCCGTCGTTTCACTTCTCCCCGAGCATTCACCCATCTCCGCACAAGCAAGGTTCCACTCATCTCCACTTTCTTTCTTTACCCACTCTAGAACAGGCTGCAAGTCCGGGTCCGCGGCCTGAGCTTGACTGAAGTCTGCAGTCGGCGGTACGATCTCCGTAACACGGGCAGCTTCCTGGACCTCGGACCCTGATCGTCCACACTGCTTGCACGGGATTCGGCTCATGGCGTCAGCATTTCCGTGCTTCCGTCCGGGTCGATGCTGGATTTCAAAGTCGTAGACTCCGAGGGCCTGTATCCAGCGAGCCAACTGTCCCTCCGGTTCTTTAAACCGCATTAACCACCTCAGGGACCCATGGTCAGTGCGCAACAGAAATTTTCGGCCGAACAAATAATGCCGAAAGTACTTTACAAAGTACACTACAGGCAGCAGTTCCCTTCTAGTCACACAGTAGACACGGTCTGTTTTGGACAACACCCTGCTGGCATAGGCTACGACCTTTTCTTCCCCGTCGATCTCCTGGGACAAGACGGCCCCAATGCCGAAATTGCTGGGATCTGTGTCCAGGATAAAGGGCTGTCGGAAATCCGGCGTCATTAACATAGGTGCGCTCGTCAGCTTCTGTCTCAGGTGGTCGAATGCCGTCTGGGCCGTATCATCCCACATAAATACCGCAGCCTTCTCCGTGAGTCGATGTAGAGGGGCTGCTACCGTCGCAAAGTCTCGTATAAAACGCCGATAGTACCCACACAAGCCGAGGAAACTTCTGACATCTGTTTGGGAGACAGGCGTCGGCCACTCTCGTACAGCCCGAATCTTCTCTGGATCGGTACCAATCCCGTCTTGTGTCACGATATGACCAAGGTAGAGCACTTGTCGTTTCCCGATGACGCATTTCGAGGGCTTCAATTTCAGGCCGTGCTGTTGCAGCCTCTGGAAGACTTCCTCCAGTCGTTGGATCATCTCCTCGAAGGAACGTCCAAAAACTATTATATCGTCGAGATATACTAAGCACGTCTCGTAATGGAGGCCTGCCAAGACTGCCTCCATTAATCGCTCGAAGGTTCCTGGAGCATTGCAAAGCCCGAATGGCATGACCCGGAATTGATACAGGCCCCGTCGAGTGGCAAAAGCGGGTTTACATCTGTCTTCCGGGGCCACTTCGACCTGCCAGTATCCTGACATCAGGTCGAGCGTACTCCACCAACAGGCACCGGACAGAGAATCCAGGGACTCGTCGATTCTCGGCAGGGGGTAGGCATCTTTCTCTGTCACTTTGTTGAGGGCCCGGTAATCAACGCAGCATCGCATTTTCCCATCCTTCTTCCGTACTAGGACAACCGGAGCAGACCAAGGCCCATGGGATGGCTCGATGACTCCCCGCTGTAGCATGTCTTCAACCTGGTCGTCTATTATTCCACGGGCATGAAGGGGTGGACGTCGTGGAGGAATCCGGATAGGTGGCGCATTCCCCGTCTTGATATGATGTTGCACCATCGTTGTTCGCCCCAAATCACTGTCATCCTTGGCAAACAAGTGGGTGAAGCGAGTAACCAAGTCTTCTACAGCTAAAGCTCTCTCAACCTCTAATCCCTCACTGGACTGTTGAACTAAGGCCCGTAGGTGCGGTGGACATCTTGGGGTTGGCACCGTTGCTTCATCAGAGGCTGGACTATTCTGGTTCAAAGGCTCTGCAGTAAGTGGAGCTGAATTATCTACTACCTCCACTTCAGTCAAACTACCACACAGGGTGCCGGCTTGTACTATGGCATGGTCAGTGGACAGGTTAAGGAACCGCAGGGTAACTTCATGGTCACGGTCAACTTCGGCCAGGGCTCTGGCCACCATGGTTCCAGTCTTCTGTGTGAACTCAGTGATATTTTCCACCATGCCGACCTCTCCCGGTAGAGCACCTCGGACGGTCCCCGTCACCACTGCCTCAGCTCCAGCTGGGATAGTAATAGTCTCCGTTACAGACACCCGATGGCACTCGTGGCTCCCCACGACCTCACACTGGACATATCGGCCGCCATACTTCACCCGGTGCTTTTCCGTATCAATCGCAGTACAGTGGGTACTCAGGAAATCATAACCCAGGAGGGCATCCACGGTCAGTGTCCCAACAATCATCGTCTGAGTCCGGGTAGTCCCATCTATCGTGACCTTAAAGTCTGCTTCCCCTTGTAGTGGCATACTCGTACCATCGGCCATACGAATGGACGCAAAGGAGGGACTTCTCAATGCCGGCCTAAGTCGGAGACTCAGTTGGTTGTACACCCGCACGTTCAGAAGAGAAACTGATGCACCTGTGTCGACGCAGCACCACAATCATACGGATCCCACCTTGGCCGGGAGATACAATCCGGCCTCACCAGAGGTATTCACTGTAGGAGGTTTCGGTGGAGATTTCGGTTGTCCTGGGGGTGGATGATCATCCGGCCTGCGCAACTCTGGACAGTTCGCCCGGTAATGCCCGTCCCTTCCGCATGACCAGCATCCTGATGTTCGATCATGGCTGTCGTATGGTTGTTGACGGTCACGTCTATGCCCCCATCTGGACTGGTATCGTCCTGGCCGTTGCGGTCTTGGTGGTTCACTGTTCTTCTGAATCACCTCCATTAACCTCTTTACTTCTTCCCTCAACCGTTGATTCTCCGTTTCATCCTCTTCAGGGGGTGCGGCTGCCTTATCCTCCTCCCGCGGGGCAGTTGACTTGGCTGTCGGCCAGGGTTTCCGACGCTGGGAGATCTTGAATGCCTCCAGTTCCACGGCCGCATGTACCGCCGCATCCAAGGTTGTAGGCCTAGTTTGCCAGACTTGAAACCTCAGCTCATCACCGATGGCGCCCAGGAATTGATCCTTGGCTAGGGTATCCTGAACATCGTCTCCGGCGTCAGGATAAGCCAGCTGTGCTAGGCGGATTAGTGCTTGAGCCAGGCCCGGAAGATCTTCATCCCTCACGCGGTGTCTAGACTTCAGCTGCGACTTGTACATGTCCATCTGATTTGGCGGGGAAAATCGCTTCTCCAAGGCTTCCTTCAAACGGTCATAATCGGTACTTCCTGATGCAGACTTAAGGCTGGCTAACACCTGCTGCGCTGACCCCCGTAAAGCGACGGCTAGGTATTGACCCTGTTGTTGGTAGGTCCATCCATTGATCACGGCGCAGTGCCCGAAGTGAGCCAAATAATCCCGCCATGGCGTGGTACCATCGTAGGTAGCGGCCTTCACCATCGTCGTCTTCGGCCGTCTAGGTTCCCCCATGGGCGTGGACGTCTGTAACCGATGGTCCCATAAAACTGAAGGTGGTTCGTCCCGGCGTCTTCTTGGCGGTGACTCATCTCGCCTCGACGTCGTCCCCGATGCGGCTCCGTCACAACCCCGTAGTGGCGTCTCTGCGGCTCGGCGCCCTCTTCCCAGTCCGGCCGGCCCAGAATGGCTGTAATCTTCAACATTCGGTTGAGTCATCTCGTCACCAGAACTTTGATTTCCCAGCAACGTGGACACCTGTCCCATCATGGCGGTCATCGCTGTGCATTTGAGACATTACGCTGGTCTTCTACCTCTCGTCTTAGGTCAACGTCGGGTTGTTCAGGCACTGGCCCACGCCCCCTCAGTCGATCTTCGGTAGACGTCTCCCCTGAAGGTCGTGGCGTCAGTTCGGCCGGTGGTGCCAACAGCACCGATCCCAGTTCCAGCGTGGACAAGTCAAGAAGATTTTCGTAACCCAGTGTCGCCGTGGCTGATCGTCCGGAAGCCACGCCTCTTCCCGTCTCACGTCGTTCCCGTGGACTCGGCGTTGTGAAGAATTTCGGTCGGGCTCCTCTTCCGTCAGATGGTTGGCCCCGGGCTCCCGGTTGTCGTAACTCGGCGCCGAAATCTCCAGTTACATTCATGGTTGTCTGGTCCAGATCCATTCTATCCGCCAGGCTTGGTCTCCTTTCTTTCGTCTCCCAGAAGTTGGCCATCCCACCGCTGCCACCAGTTGAAACGTTTTCTATGCGTGGGAAATGGATGTTTCAGATCCACAAGTGAATGCGCAGGGTCCCCAAGACAAACTGTCAGGCTACCGGGAACGCACTCGTGCACTGATCTTGGCCAACGAGGGAGTTCGATTCAACCTGTCACCTTGTCTGGATCAAGGAGGTTGGAAAGGAAGACCTGTAATGACAACCAAAGCAAATTAATGCAATACTGACATATAATTCTATGAGCAGGAATACAGGATTCAGATCGCGGTAGCGTACAATCTCTGCAAAGAAGATCCCTGATCTATGATTTGGATTTACCTGTATTCTTATAGTTATCTTTAACCGAAGTTCAATATAATAGAAAATATATACAAAATATATAGCCCTAGCTATATCGAGTTCAGACCTGGTCACAGCCACAGTCTGGTCACGACCGGTTCTCTTGTGGATGGGTCCAGCTTCTACCTTCCTTCCCCAGGTATTCGTGGTATGGTCCAGCGTCTATCTTCCTTCCCCAGGTATTCGTGGTCAGGTCCAGCGTCTAGCTTCCTTCCCCAGGTCTTCGTTCACTCCCGTATGGATGAACTCTGCGTCGTGTCTCGTCTTATACGACCTGGCCCTCACGTGGTTATGTCCGGCGTGTGTCTTCCTTCCCCCGGTCTTCCTCCCTCGAGTGGTATGGACTCCTCCTCGTCGTTGTGTCTCCCCCCCCCCCTACTTTTCGGCACTCCTAACTGATCATGTCCCCACATAAAAATTACAGGTAGAGTGCCAGGACGTGTAGTGGTGTGTTATAGGCCTGTTTTGTTTGTGTTAAACCAGGAAGTCAGGGATATTCTTCAATACCGATGCGTGTTTATGCGAAACAAATGTGAAAATAGAACCATAAATCTATATACATTGTCACGTGTTCAGATTTATTTCCGGGAAAACGCGTAATACGCATCTCCGGCAACCTGAGATCCCGCATCTACCGGGGCCTAGGCGGCCTCGGGACCCTCGCCTGTCAGGTTGTGAGGATAGCTTATTTTAGCGTTGTATAAATGAATCCGTATCATATCGGTTCTAATGTTCCATTATGTAAAGGTCGTCGTTTTTTTATGTGTTAAATATAACTAGAAAGTCAAATGGATTCAGGCATGAAATATGATTTTTCGTGCTTATAAATGCGAAACAAACGTGAAAATAGAACCATAAATCTGCATACATTATGTTCGAATTTATTTCCGGGAAAACCCTTTAATATACAACGCATCTCCAGAAATCTGGGACTTTGGAGCTTCCGGGGCGGCCCCTGAACTCTCGCCTGTTGGGCTGTGAGGATTTCCTTGTTTTATCTTTGTGTCAATGAATCGTATCGGTAGGCATATTGGTTTCCCCTCCAAGAACTAAAAGTCATCGTTTTGTATGTTTTGAATATAACTAGAAAGTCAAATGGATGCAGGCATGAGGTGCGATGTTTTCAATATCGATGCGTGCTTATAAAATTTTGGGGAAAAAATCGTGAAAATAGAACCATGAATCTGCATGCAGTAGGCCTATGATCAGTTTTATTTCCGGGAAAACGCTCAGAACGCATCTCCGGCGATTTAGGACGTCGGAGCTTCCGGGGCCTAGGCGGCCCCTGGACCCTCGCCTGCTGGGCTCTGAGGATTGTCTTTGTGTAAATGAATCGTATCGGTAGACATATTGATTTCCCCTCCAAGAACTAAAAGTCATCGTTTTGTATGTTTTGAATATAACTAGAAAGTCAAATGGATGCAGGCATGAAGTGCGATAGTAGTATACAGTGTGCATTTAAAGTCACATTTGACGTCACTTCCGGTCTGCGTGAATCGGGCGTGACCTTGGGGATGCATTCCTCCGCGGTGATGCGATCTGGCGGTGATGCAGTCTGCCTCCGCCAACAGAAAGTAGTCCCAAATACGTGGGTTTTCGTGAGAATGTTCGGCAATCTTCAGGGGCGAGGGGAGCCCCTAATGGACTGATTGGGTCGAGTGAGGTGTCAAAGTGAAGCGCTCCTCCAGGGCCATTCAGTCATGGGTGGGTGCGTGTAAAATTAGGATTTGTCCCGAAAATATTAAAAGCGGAACACGGACTTTACCCCTACAATAGGGAAAACTCCTATCAACCCTATCCCAAAGGGCTAATATCGGTCCCTGGCTTATCGGGGCCTGCTGAGAGAGGTAGGGTGGGGGAGTGGGGGTATGTAAATTTAGGATTTGTCCCGAAAATATAAAAAGCGGAACACGGACTTTACCCCTAAAATAGGGGAAACTCCTATCAACCCTATCCCAAAGGGCTAATATCGGTCCCCGGGCTTATCGGGGCCTGCCTATCAAGTCAATGGGGTGGGTGCATGTAAAATGAGGATTTGTCCCCGAAAATATAAAAAGCGGAACACGAACTTTATCCCTCAAATAGGGGAAAACTCCTATCAACCCTGTCTAGTGGGGGCTAATATCGGTCTCCGAGTATATCGGGGCTGCCTATCAAGTCATGGGTGGATACATGTAAAATTAGGGTACTCATCTTACATCCGGGTTTTTTCCATGTAGGTTACTGCGCAGGTCACGTGGTTTGGTGGGTCTGCGCAAGTGTGTGACTTCACTTCCGGTTTTCAGAATGACCAAAAAAACTCCGAACACAGAAGAGTTCCAATTTTTCCTTAGACCGTAAACGTATGGAATGCATGTACTAGAACACCCGGAACCTCTTCAACATCCGGGTACTCTTCAACATCTGGGTTTTCCCCGGCCCGGCCCGGCCCGGCCCGGCCGCAGCGCGCGCGTTATCCGGTCGCAAGCACGCGCGCGCGGGTTAAAGGGAAGTTTCAGAAGTGTGCAAGGGCACTACATGTCTGTCACATCGGGGTATATATTTCATCCAAGTATAGCGGATAGCGGTTGTCGTGAATAACAACAAGTTCAGCAATGTTTATACAGTTTATTATCCCCAATGTTACATCATATCCAGGCTGGGGGAGCCGCCCTGGGTATATTTAGTATGTTCACAGCAAAACAAATTGAAATATCAAACACCATGTTTTATTATTTAACGCACAGTCACATTAGGTACAAGTGTTTGCTGAGCTCAAATCAACGATCAGCATGTAGATATAGAGAGTATATACGGCATGTTATGCTATTCATCAGTGCAAGGGTGACGCATTCAGCCGATGGGGGTGGTCGGTCAGCTTGGTAACGAAAAACGTGACATTGGTCACCCTCTCTACAACCCATTGTGTGCTGGGGCGTTGACGTTGACGGCATAATAATACCGTAACTGGTCGTCTCTTTGTGACGTAAGATGTACCCGAAAGCAACATTCAGTTTGAAGACCGTAGCTTGGTCATTGAAGATGGCTTCCACGTAGCTGCGTAGACGGGCGAGGTCGGTCAGTGGGAAATTGTAGATATCTTGAATAGGGCGATGACGGTGAAAACAGTGCCGTATCATGGGCCATTGACGCCGATAGATGTCACTCACTGGATGGGCGCCCTGTAACAGATCGCTAGGAACATCCACTGCACCTTCCAGAAAATGTCCGATGTCGTCAGGCGTATGACTAAACTAAAGTATGTCAAGGTATAGCGTATTTTCGGTTGTATCGTCCAGTGAACATAATCGAAACATCCCAAGATCGGCTTTTCTTGAAACTCAACTACTTAGATAAAGGAGTGGACATTATTAATTTACCTCGAATCCTGAATGATCCAGAGGTACGCAACACTGTACCAAACTATTTTAAGTTCACAGAACCTCCTTGCATTTCATATAAGTATAGCCACCAAAATATTCAATTACTCTAATGCTGTCAAGGAGTTTGACTGGAACTTATACACGTCGGGGGGGGGGGGCTATAATTGTGATTGTGAATCGTCGGACTTTATCTACACTCTCGTCGACTGTATGACAAAAAAGATGATTACAATTTCGACATCGTAAACTATCCCTTTCTGGACAGTAATATTCCAGTGGGACCTGCATAAGGCGTATACATATCACGCCGAGTAGCATTTGCTAGATCCTGTGTTAAATGTGACGATTTTAATCAACGTCACAAAACATTGTTGCAGAAACTTATGAAACAGGGCTACACCGCCAAGCGCCTCCACTCAAAGTTTCTCAAATTTGGCGATATATATCGCATGCTGATAGCAAAATACGAGCGTAGCGTGCAAGATCTATGGCGGTACGTTTCGTAACTTGTGTCTAATTCCGCTTAACCCGGGGCTAGGGGCCGTATGAACCCATGTACTTCAAGATCCTCATGGTATTCATATGAACAGTCACAATCAAAGCGTGGCTGAGATACATCATTCTTTAGATGACGACCTTACAACGAATATTATGCGTGCAAAGTTGAAAGATTGAAAAAAATCATAAATAATTCATGAACAGGGCTGAACTTATAAAATTTGAGGCAGGCTATTGAGGATCTACATGATTGGAATATTGTGTTCAAAGTTCATGTTTGTACATCAAATAACAAGAGAGAAATTAGAACGGTAAAAAAACACACTTTTTGGCGAAAAACTAAACGGAGAAAACGGTCAATAACCAATCAGCACTGTGTTCGCCAGCTTGAGCCAGGCTAATCCCCCCTGTTCGCAGCTGGATGAGAACCCCGCTGAGACAACGCTGTGACCGTTTGAGTAGATGTCAAAGGCTTCACGACATAAGATAAGAAGACACCGATCGAACGTAATCAAATGTGCTGAGTAGCCTGCCATGATTTTTTAATTGTCCAAGAACTGTCGAAGTTTGTCATAAAATAGCGTGAACTCACAGTAAGCTGAACATGTGGTTAGGCTCTATACTGCAGCTGGGACGAGTATAGATAATACTCGTATAATAATATTAATATTCGTCCCAGACTGCAGTACTCGCGTCAACGATCGAAAACAGCCAGTCTCATTGGATGGAATATTATACAGGCTAAATGAACATACTTGTTTTATAGCAAATCAAATACTCTGTTATATGAAGTCTTAGTTGCAAAGCATGCAAGGAGACATTTTTACCTGCGGCACGCAGGTCTACGGGAGGCTCGCGTTGTTGTTGTTCTTCTTCTTCTTGTTCTTGTGACTTTTTGAAATGCGCATGCGCTAAGAGAGTGTGATCTCTGCCACACTTTTCTTTTCAACCTCCGATCTCACATGAAACCACTGTCTTCAAGCGCGTTTGAATTCATTTGCAACTATATTCGGTGGAATGAATTATTGCTTCGTTGATTTCCGTTCAGACTTCAATTCTCTTACGTCAGTCGCTTTAAAGCTGTCGGTCGTCACATCAGTCACTGTCTTCAGATATTACCATTTTCATTGAACAGTATGCAGATGTATACACAATTTAAGATCCTTGGATTTCTTATATACCAAAGAAGATGAGCCGCAACCTTGTCGGTGGTTCAGCTAATTTGCATGCAGTCCCAGGCGACTGTCTTAGAAAGTAGAAAAATAAGTTCACTACTTCTAGTAATCATTTTATCTACCCAATCTAGATAAAACACAAATTGGCGAAGCATAACAAGTAACGCATTATCATTATGATTAACATTGAATAATACTTGGTATCAAATTATAGATCATGCATCATAAAAACAAACGCAACAATTACGTTTCAGAAGTAAGCGGAACAACTCAGCAACTTTCACCGAATAAAGATGTTTAACTTTACCCCCAAGCAATTCGCATATATGGAAATATGTTTGAAAGGAATAATAA
>JAVTVY010056410.1:0-30647 GCA_036873755.1 Hanleya hanleyi
AAGATGGCAGCTGGTAGTGTACGATTTAGTAAAAGAAAAAAAATTTACTTTACTACCAGATCCTACTGAAAGAGATGTGGAAAAATGGGGGGGGGGGGGTTACAATGGAACAAGAAGTTATTTTTCAAGAATTAAAAACACGACCATCTACACCTATATTTGCAACAATGACTCTAGATACCTAGGTGTACTGGTAAATGGGAATCTGCTCAAACTTTCACTAATCAAGCTTTGAGATACATTCATATGAAAGATAATTTTTTTTTTTTTTTTGGTTCTTTGATATGGTTTGTCAAGCCAAATCTTAGAACCACCTTAGAAAGTGTCAGGGCTGACAAGACCCAGGCAAGATCTAAGGGTATGAGATCAAAGTTCAAAATGTGTTGGTTTTTAGTTCCTTTCAAAGTTACTGGTAAGCTTGATTACTGAACATTGAACGGTCAGTCATCAGATTGTGATGCTCAATATCCTGTAGAAATCTATCAACACAGTGAATATTTGTGTTTTCAAGAGCATTCCACTGGTATGACATACAACTACTCTTGTATAACATTTTGTCCCAGGGACGCTTCACTTGGATCAGTTCATGTGAGCGGGGGTTATCTTCCAATAACCGATGTTTTGGGTCTTCAGCTCGTAATTCCTCCTCATAGTTTTGCAATTCCATCAACCCAAATTTCACAAAACTGGAAACTTTCTTTCTGGGAACTTGGTTTAACGGAAACCATGATGTGTCACATTTCCCATCCCTATCCTCGTACATGGCCTTAACACTGTAACTATCCATTTCCATTTTAATACTGCTCACAGCATGAATAGCTGCAGGAGCTGATATGTTTTTATCATATTTTCTGTGCTGGATATCTCGTTGAAGAGACGTCTTACACGTATCAACCGAACTAACATTCTCTTCCTGTTTCTTCACAAAAAATTTATTCTGCGCCAAAGGTTTACGCCTTTTTCTGCCAGACATTGTTTTGTCAGCGTGATACCTGTGGCGCATTTCTTCAGGCAAACTAGCATCATACTCCCACGTGGAACCTTGTGTTTTATCAAGCCATTTCACCTGTAACACATTCTCCCATTATATCGCCTTGATGCTAGGATCTTCTCAATATCTCTAGCCATAAAGCTACGTTTAGGAGTTTCTGTTTGTTTGGTAGTGTCACGGGCTGGTGACCTGACTTCTTGTGAATTTACAATGTCATCGGTAAGAGTGGGCTTATTTTTCTGGTTCTGACCCAATTCCATGGGCCTGTTCTCCTTTGGATGTGATGGAAGATTTGTCCCATCCTCGGTATCGATCTCATTTGGGCTGAGTTCATCATCCTGATATTTTAACTCATCAGGATCATAATTCGGCCTGTTTGCAGGGTCTTGAAAAACCTTTAACCGGTTTGCATGTACCATAGATTTAACTTCCCTGTCATCCGAACTTCTACGTAGTTTGTAGGTGAAGTGTGGCCCTACCAGTACGATGTAATATGGACCCATCCATTTTCTGCTAAGCTTGGGGGATAACCCCTTAGTTTTCTTGCAACAATATAGCCAAACTTTTGGGGCTGGTTCAAAAGAAGGTACACTTGTTTTCTTATTGTATTGCTTGCTACCTTTTTCTTGAGCCCTGTTTATATTTTCTTCAGCAACTTTTTTGTATACTGCTAAATTGTCAAGGACTTTTGCAAGATATGCCTTGTGATCGCGAGCAAGTGTATCCTTTGGAATCAGTGCTATATCTACCGGGGCTCTCATTTCCCTACCAAAGAGTAACTGAAAGGGAGACAACTTTGTGGACTGCGTCGCTGGTGTCATGCGGTAAGCCATCATGATACCAGGTACATGGTCTGGCCAATCAGTATGTTTATCATTGATGTAGGCTCTCAGGCCCTGTTCAATGAATTGATTCATTCGCTCACAAGTAGAATTTGTTTGCGGGTGATAAGAACTGGTGAATTTCCTTTTTATCTGAAATAAGTCAGATAATGCATTGACCAGGTTCGACATGAAATTTGCACCTCTATCACTGATCAAGGTTCTTGGTGCACCATAGCGTGTGAGAATCTCTTTGTACAGTACTGAACACACCTCTTTGGCAGTTTCCGTTTTCAATGGAAAACATTCAGGCCACTTGCTAAAACTATCAACAACTAATAGAAGATATTTGTAACCTTCCGGTGTAACTGGGAAAGGACCGATAATATCAACATGCAATCTTTGAAAGGCCGGTTCAATTCCAAATGACACAAGTGGTGCTTTTGCACCATGGATGTCACGCTTGATTTGTTGACAGACTGAGCATGTGCGTACATAGGTACACACGTCTGTCCAAAGGTTTGGCCAGTGGTACTTAGCTCTAATAGCTGCATACATTCGTTCTTGGCCTTGATGACAACCCCCGAGGACAGAATCATGATATCCTTTCAAAATTTCTGGGCGAAGGCATCGAGGAACTGCTAATTGTTTCATGTGACCTTCAGCAGCAATTTTGCTTCGTGTATTGTAGAAGTGGTAAAGGACCCCATCTTCAATGACATAATGATATGAGGTGGCATCCAGGCGTCGGCGTTCTTTGATGTCTTCAGGAAGTTCCCCTTTCTCTTTGTAATCAAAAATTTGAGTAAAATCTTGACATTGTCTCTGAAGATCAGGCAATTGTGCATGATCCCTCAGTGACAATTCAATAGATTCCTCAACAACAAATATGTTAGAATTTGCATGTATTGCGGCAATGGTTTCAATAGGTTGATCAATGGGGTCTGTCTCATACAATAAGGTACATTGTACCCTCTCGCGGCGTTTATCCATCTCATCAGCATTAACACTGCTCACGACTGTTTCATCTTCTGTTATCTCTGTGTTTGAATCATATTCTCTTCTCGAGAGAGCATCGGCATTCCCATTTTTAACACCTGGTTTGTGGTGAATGACAAAGGTGTACTCTTGGAGCTCAAGAGCCCATCTACCTAATCTACCCTTATTTGCTTTGATGTTATTCAACCATTTCAAGGCAATGTGATCTGTATACACAGAGAAACAAGAGCTGGCCACATATGGTCTGAAGGATCGAACTGCTTCCACAAGGGCAAGCCCTTCTTTCTCAGATATGTGCCAGGTTTTCTCAGTTCCTCGCAGAGACCTACCACCGAATGCAACGGGATGTTCACGACCATTTTTGTCTTTTTGTCCCAGTACAAATCCGATAGCAGTATCCGAAGCATCAGTGGATATTATAAATTCCTTTTGGAAGTCTGGAAAGGCTAAAACAGGAGCCTGAATAAGGGCTTCTTTCAGTGCAGTGAATGAATTTTCACATGCGTCAGTCCACTGCAACTTTACGTCTTTCAACAGTAGGTTGTTTAATGGCGATGCAATCTGAGAGTAGTTCTTGACAAATTTCCTGTAATAATTGCATAAGCCAAGAAAGCTACGCACATCTTTTTGACGTTTGGGGCGAGGGAATGTTTTAACAGCTTCAACCTTGGCTTTGTCAACATGAACACCAAGGTGACTAAGAACATGACCCAGATACGGTACTTGGGACTGTGCAAATTGACATTTAGGAGGTTGTAACTTTAGGTTTGCTTCGCGCAATCGAGCAAAAACTTTACTGAGGTGAACGGTATGCTCCTCTACATCCTTTGAAAAGACCAGTATGTCATCAATGTATGTTAGGCAAATGGACCAGTTCAGACCTGCCAGTACCTGGCTCATCATCAACTGAAAGCTGGCTGGAGCATTTCTCATACCAAAGGGAAGCCTGTTGAAGTGAAACTGGCCTTGTTGCGTCGAAAATGCAGTTTTGTGTTTTGTGTCCGGATGAAGCGGTATTTGCCAGAAACCACTGGACAAATCTAACACAGTAAACACTTTGGCTTTGGCCTGGGCAACTGTATCAATTGCATCTGATAACAGCGGTAACGGAAAAGAGATCGGTTCCGTGACTGCATTGAGCTTTCTGTAATCTACGGCAAATCGGTATTTACCGTTTTTCTTCTTTACAAGCACTATCGGTGAGGACCATTCTGACAGAGAAGGTTCTATTATCTCATTATCCAACATTTCCTGTACTAATGCATCACTTCTTTGCTTAGTTAGAGGACTCTGCCTATATGAACGTGAATAGATAGGTTTTTCAGTTGTGGTGATAATCTTGTGATAATGTGATTCAGTCTTCCCTAACTCAGTCATATCTTTGGCAAAGATATCTCTATGCCTGCCTAGAAATGCCAAAAAGCCATCTTTTTGCTCTGAAGTCAAGACTGAATCTTCCAATGTTATGCCCAATTCCCATGCTAGCTTTGCATAATATTCCTCATTCTGTGTATCAGTATTTACAGAACTAACAGATATTACCTCAGGTTGTTCATCTAATTTTGCATCCAGGACAGAATCTGAATTCACAATATGGAAGTTTGCCAGGCTAATATTCTTCCCAATGTGTACAGGGAGGGTGGATGGATTCAGTAGTCTGTATATTACAGTCCCTTGACATACCTGAACTAAGGACCTAGCACCTGCTACACCGTAAGCTGCAGATAATGACTCAATAGGTTCTAAACGTACAAGTTCCCCATCTTGCAATTTAGAAATGTGTAATGGTATATTTGTCTCTGATTTGGCGGGAATCACTACACTGGCAATTGTTTTTGCCAATCCAGACATGCCACTTACACTGGGATTATGTTTCTCTCCCGAGGCGACCACAGAAACATTGAACTGCCCATGAACCAAGGACAGCATATTATTTTTACAATCTATGTTTGCACCATGATCTGCTAAGAAATCTTGACCCAATATAACATCTTGATGCAATCTTTTCAACACATGAAATTTGGCATTGAAATCGCCCAGGTCTTCAAACCTAACTGGCAATCTAACTGTTCCCAAAACTGAATGTATTTCACCGCATACGCCAGAAATGGACTGCAGAAAGCAAGTTTCAAGAGCCAACTTTGGGAAAGCTTTACGAAAATAATGTGCAGAAATGCACGTAATTCCCGCTCCAGTATCTACTAGAGCTTTCGTCTTCAGTTTGCCTATCTGGACATTTACCAAGCTGCTTTTCAGTGGGGTAGCCAATGCAACCATTGGTTTTCTACCACGGTAATTCCTACTGACCATTTGACAGTTCTTTTTAGTACACTTCCAGCTAGCCATCTTACTTATATAACTACTTACTTGCGCTAGTTTGCAATAAGCTTAATAAGATACCTTTATTTTGTAGAATACCAAAAGATAGAGGCAAAACAAATTGTGACTGTACTTACAATAAGTTATGCTGGTTCCTCAAATTCTTTAACACACAGGCATCATGGCTGGTCGATGTAAAACTGTCCAGTAGGTGAACTTTTTCGCTACATGTATGTCATCACTAGCTGGTTGGACATCTTAAAAAGAAATGTGCAACATCTCCAGTATCTTCGACAATGTTGATGATCATCACAGGTCATCTTCAGTGTATCTTCATGACATGTTTCACTGGTCATCTGAGTTCATCGTCACTGTCCGGTTGTGCTTGTTAAACATCTTGTCATCACAAGCGGTTTCTTGTGTTCATCACGTGCTGAATCAAATGTGTCGTCTTATCAACCGACATACAGGTACACAGCATCTCGTACTAACACAAAAGTTAGTAAGCTGGGTTCTCACCATCTGTTACCAGACAAATGTCTGTGGGGAGCTGACGATTGTCGGTAACCTCAAATATTAACGACGGAAGTCCAAGTTCTCCAATGTATAGTGTGCATGGTTTATTTACATTGCTGAATATAACTGCAGGTGATCATGGCATATAAACTTATACACTGAGTGACGACAAGTCACTTATTAATAGCACAGTCAATGGTACAACATATCGCCATAGTCCATGTTAGTTCTTACACTGTTGATCGGACCTGATTCCATCCGACACAGGTATAAATAGTTGTGGCGGGTAATTCCAAATGGGCGGTTCACTTTCAAGTTGCTCTGTTTGTATAGTCTTTGAATGCAGGCCTACATGTCTCAATTATACATGGAACTGCTTGTCACCCTTCTGACTTGTCCTCAGTGGACAATTCCCCTGAACACACTCACATTAATGCAATATACATGTGTTAGACTTACATGTATGCAATATACATGTGACTGCATATTATGTACCAAGTCATGTCCTCATGCTGACCTCCATGGTCAGTTCTGCCCACTTCTGCCTTTGGGTGCCTGCTTTTAACCCCTTCTGGTGACCAAAGGATAACGTAACTATAAACACCAGAAGTTACCTGACAACAGGTAACATGCATATTAAAAACTGGCTAACCGTGCATTCAAAATTAAGTTATTGTTCCCTATTAATTAATACCCAGAACAGCAGCACATCTACAATACGGATTAACTTTTAATCCACCTACACAGATTGACTGTGCCAGTACATGTTCAGCAGCTCTGTTGAACCAACAGCCAATTACTTACAATGTACATGTATCTGAGAGAAATGTAATTGTATACATGTAACATCAATGCAGCTGTCTTCACTCAGTATATACTAATATGAACATGCGAATATTATTAGACAATAAAACAATATACTTTGTATGATATAAAATTGCTATCAAATTGAACTATCAATCTGAACATTACCATGGCCTGGTAACAATACTTCTCCATCAAATTATTCAACTTGCCTTGAAACACAGTCCAGCACTCATGTACAGTTTTATCATCAAATTCCTCTGTCCACTCTACTGGTTCGAGCTCTCCTCCAGGGGTAGAATTTCGCAAAATTTTGCGAGAATCCAGTTGGATTCTCAATGGCTTAGTTTGCGAGAATCCAAAGAATCCAAATTTGCGGACTTTGGATTCCCAGTGGCACAGTTTGTGAGAATCCAAATTTCTCGCACCCAGCATTTCTTGACCAGTTGCCACTTCCATCAGTGCTGGTCACTGTGCAACTAAATGTAAACTTCTCAATGGGAAATTGATTGAAATCACTTTTAAATTATTCATTTATTCTGAGGAGGGTGGTTAGCACACCTAAAATAGCACACCCTTAAATTAGTTCCGGCGAGTGATTGGTTATCTCCATTGATGAGCAGTATTCAACCTAAACATTTTTTGTTAAGTGGTAAGTATATATAGTCTGAATCTTATTGATGGTTTTTACAGTGAAAGATAAAAATTACCAACAAAAATTGAAGAGTCGCAGACATAAACAAGAAGTGCAGTGCCGTTAAAGTTAAAATCTTGACCTCAAATAAACTGACTTCTGAAGAAATGCGTCTTCTCAACGCAAAGTGGTAAACCGCGTTGTTGTTGTTCATGACAGGTCTCATGCAGGCAATGTCTCTGAAGAAACGATCCATTTTTATTTTCACAAATTTCCTTACCGCTTGATTCTACTTTGCCCGATGTGCTGTCTTAGGGAAAATTGTTTATCAATCTAATTATGAACGAATCCGAATCAAATTCATCTGCGAATTGATATCCAGATGTCCCAGGTTTCATTTTCACCCTCGTGTAATTCCCTGCGAGGACCACGTGTTAGCCGGATTCAATTCCTTCATATAGGCTGTTTTCGCCTGTTGGGTTTAACGTAGGTGGCTTTGCACCAACAGCCGAGCGAAGGAGAATACACTTGAGTCATTTGGCGCCAGTCGGGAACCATTACAGAAAGTATTCGAGGCTCCCAAAAAATAATCTAGCAAAGGTTTCCGAGGGTTAGTTAGCGCATTACGTCATCAAAACATAGAGGACCGCCATTGTCCGTTTTGCAGCAAGATAAAAGGATATCTCGGGAGTTTTCTGATTACAGGTCAGCTATTTGACTTGAATCTTCGTGAAATATCTAATAAATCTCTTTGAATGAACAACACACTGATTAAGCTAAGCTTTGCTTGCGCGAATCCAACTGGATTCGCGCAAGTTGCATTTCAGGCGAGTCCTTGCGCGAGTCGATTCCCGGATTCGCGTCGAAATTCTACCCCTGTCCTCTCATACCTTCAATGTCTACCTTATAGTACACATATCTCTCACCAACATCCGCAGAAATCTCCTGACAACAAACAAAGTCAAATCCAATCATCACATGATCACTCAAACCCAATGGTGGGTACTGCTCGATATCTTGTACCATATTCTCCTCATTTGTAAACACTAAATCTAGTTTACTTGATGTCTGCCCATCTCTGTATCTTGTGTAAAATAGCACCTGCTGATACAACGAAGAATCATTGACTGATTCCAGAAACCGCCATTCTACATGATTTTCAGGTGTATTTGCTGTCAGTAGATCCCAGTCAATATCCCTACAGTTAAAGTCACCTAATATCAGAATATGCGAACAGTTCGTACTCGCTGCCTCATGAAACAAATTCAAAAAGTCCTCATTGTTTCCTGCATCACTGCTAGGGCTTCGGTATATACATCCCAACAATAATTGGTCACTATTATTCAGCTGCAATGCACACCAAACTGCTTCTTCAAAGTTGTCGTCCATAAGACCATGATATAGTTCAGCATTCACTGTATCCCGTACATATATGACAGAACCCCTGCCGTTGCCTTTAAATGATTTCTCATCAACAAAGGGCTGGTATCCTTCCAAATTTATTTCCTCCACTCCAAACTCACCGATAAAATGCTTAGGCTTAACCTCTGTAAGTGCCACTATATCTGGTTCCATATCTGCTATCAAAGATTCCAATTCAGCTTTTTTATTCGGCAAACTATCCACATTCCTATACAAAATTTTCAGGGAGCTTCGTAAAGGAACACTATCCACACGACTATGTACAAAGTTACTATTTACAGTTTGTAGAAGACTGCTAGTGTGGACGAAAAGTACGATGAACAATCCTTCCGGATCTTATCATCACATCCTCACCACCATCTTTTCGCCTCTTCATCTCTTGAACCAGTTTCCTGTTCTCCTCTCGCTCTATTTCAGTCAAATCCTTGGACAAATCTTGTATGGACAGTCCTCCTTCCTCAGCTTCCCCCGACGACCTCAAAACATCCATTTTCACATCTTCATTCTCAAAAACAATCTTAACTGGTCTTTGAACTTCAGTGACTCTCGCTCCAATTCGTGACACAGACTTTGGCTTATGGCTTTCCACTTCCTCTGGTCCTAACAAGTGGAATATAACTGAAGCTACTAAGTTAGCAGCTGGATCCTCTGAATCTAAATCATCTAATTTATGTATAATCAAGTTCGGTTTCCTTCTATCTCGCTCTTCGACTTCTTTCACAGTGTTGGCCACACTATTTGTACTTGGCACAAAACTCCCCAACTTTTCACCAAAGCTATCCAAAGTGCTCTTCATCTCACTATTCATTTCGTCAAACTTTTTCTCCAAGCTCAGACCCCTACCTTGAAAAAAAAAGGGGCAGGGCGCTAGTCTGTTGAAAAGGGGCACTTTTTGCGCGGACGAGGAATAAAAGGGCATGTCAGAGGCACTAGTAGTCACGGCGGCGGTATCGGTATTTTCTAATATCACCATTCATTTCTGTCGATCACATGCATTGAAAGAATGGATTGAAAGGATGATACACAGGAAATCTGCTTAAAATTAGATCTGCAGTAAGCACTCCCTAGTTTACTTGTCAGTCATGTAAATCTGACTCCCCCCCCCCCCCCGCCATCCCCGTCCATCTCCATGTTCTGAGTCATGACCAATGGCCAATCACAGAGCTTCTCCTTGATTTATTAATGTATGTTTGAAAACGTCAATGTTAGGCCACAACTCTGGGGGGAAGACAGATTGACCTCTAGATTCACGAGAGAAATGTCTCCTGGAATTGATCAAAATATATAAATTCTATTATTAATGTTCAACGAAGGTCAATCATCATGGTTTCGAGAGAAGAAAATATTCATCTGTTGAAACAAGTTAAAATAGGAGTTTTGCATATACCATGCACCTGTCACTCCTAGATGGGCCATACGACTGACCTGGATCTGCATGGAAACTTGTGTCTCAGTCCAAGCCACAGGCAAGATGAGGAGTGTTTCTTTTTAGATCAGGTTTTAATTGGATTGGATACGGAAGAGTTTGGAATTCACAAGATGTCAACCGAGAAAAATATTTACTGATGATCAAGAGAGAGAGAGAATTAAGGTTGATTGCCATAGGCCTATCCCATATGTATATAATTTCTGAGCAATAACTTCTGAGCTGAAATCTTTGAAAATAATGACAAATAGAACATCTTTATTACGGTAGTCCCAAAATGCTACTGAAAAGCAGCGAGTACCATACCTCAAAGTTCACAAATGGATTTAGATGTTTTTATCTTCAGATATTCATTATTTGTGCAAATCATTATACCAGTGAAGCCTGAATATAGATCATATGAATGTTCAGCTTGCTGTGATATAGGTAGCTATGATCTACTTCTTTCAAGATACTCATAATTTTCACTGGAATTTGCATGAAAATTTGTTGTTGTTGTTACTGCAATTTATACTATTCGGATGAAATGGGCTACGTAATATCGCCATATCTCAACAAGGCTTCAAATCAATTTGAAATTTCTGAAATAATGCGGCAGATAATAGATTTGGGATAATATCGGTCCCATAAAATTAGGCTGCGTCCACGTCTCCACGTGGCTGCGATCACCAACGAATCGACTGAAGGTTGCAAACCGGAAGAGTTCACCACAAATAAACAGGGTCAACATGAGGCAAACAACAGCCAAATTACGTAAGAAGTATTGAAACTTCGAGCTTATCATTAAAAGAGCTAAGTACCAGTAATTATCCTGGGTATTTAATCTATAAGTCCGACGTGATTATCAGTGTGAAACAGCGGGGTTTTCCCCGCGACGTACGGCTTTCAATCTCAAGTTAATGTAACTTAGGTTTCTGACTGGCTAGGAGTACCGCCTTATCAAGGCCAGCCAATCACAACGCCAGTACTTGAATACGTTGCTTCAAGCAAATATGGCGGACAGAAATGTTTCCGTACACAACAACGGTCCTTCGATAAGACAGATTAATCCTTCTTAGAGTTGGGGCGGATCAACGATGTGAAGGAATGGAATTCGGAAATAAACAACCTGTATTCATAAAGTATAGTAGCAGAACACGGCTTTAAGGAAGAGACGGGGCGCGGTCTAAATGGGGCAGGGCGCATTTTCGGGCATCTCAAAAGGGGCGGGGCGCACTCTGAGGGGGGCGGGGCGGAGCGTTTGCGGCTGGTAATCATTTGGAATCAATAATATATTGTTAATAAGGTAACATTTAACAGCTGAAAGGATCAATTGTGTGTTAAAGACTCCAGGAAAGGTCAATAAACAGCTCTAAATAACCCACAACACTAATCTACAGGGCGCTAACCCAGCCGTTAAAATCCTGGGGTTAACACAGCGGCAACACTGCCATTGTCGGCATATAGCACGGATAATCTGTTTTAATTTCCCCCCCATGAAGCTGTTAATTATCCATATTCAGTGATTGACTTATTAAATGATTAACATCAGCATGGAGGAGTATGTATCCATGGCTTATACACAGACTATCCATAACGGTGAAGGAATTTTGCTACAAGTATATATCTGCGTTATTTAGCATTTCATGATCAATAAGTCAATCATTTAATAAGTCAATCACTGAATATGGATAATTAACAGCTTTATGGGGGGAAATTAAAACAGATTATCCGTGTTATATGCCGACAATGACGGTGTTGCCGCTGTGTTAACCCCAGGATTTTAACGGCTGGGTTAGCGCCCTGTAGATCAGTGTTGTGGGTTATTTAGAGCTGTTTATTGACCTTTCCTGGAGTCTTTACCACACAATTGATCCTTTCAGCTGTTAAATGTTACCTTATTAACTCTTTCCCCCATAGACTTGTGTGGAACTTTCTCTCTCTGACCCATAACAGATTTGTAATGGCGTAGGTCTTTAACCCATGGACTGATTTCAATTTTCACACGTTTCCAGCGATGTAAAATATCCCGTTTTATGTCCCATGTCATGTGGAAAAATATTTACCAATGGTCTCCCACAGGCCCATTCTACGTAATTTGTTCACGTTTTATATCAATATCAGCAACGTTTAATCTAAAAATAAGTAATCTTGCGAAAAAATGTTTTGTGTTTGCTTTCCATCCGTTGGAAATCACGAAAAAAGCGAAGAAATTGTCGCATTTTAGCTGCGTTTTGCAGCGTTCTGTTGTTGTTGTTCTGCTGCAGTTCCTGTATTATCGTATACCATTGTAAAGCTTATTTTCCGTACATTCGGAATTTCGCAGTTACATCATGAGATGGCAGGTATAGAACGAGCTATAACTGAAAAAGTCCCAAGTACTTCCCTAAAGGAGAACGAAGGCTGGTAACAAGGTGAAGTAAAACAGCATCACTCATTGGCCCATGGTTGAGCGACCTTGAGCGACCTTTTCAGAGGCCCGGCGTGATTGGAGCAGTCGGTTTTTGCGCGTGGTCGCCATGGCCACGGGTCCACGAAACCGCCACGAAACACAGCGGGGCCAAAGAATGGCGGATAAATTTTAAAACGAGAGATCAACAGGTCCCGGGAAATGTTTATAATAAACTCAGATGGGCAGATTTGACGAGCTAGTCATCAAGGTTAGATACTTTGGTAGTTTATGCTCGCGTTACGTGAAATATTCAGGAATTTGGAAGCAGATTTTACTATTTCTCGAACGTTTATTTTAGATCATACCAAACTCATTTGGTATTGAATCGCGCATTTTCCGTCAATTATTTTTCTTCCTCTCCTGATTTCATTTTACCCGTATTACAAAACAAACCAACCGTATACTAGTCAGATTTATTTAAATTTTGGCTTTCTGAAAATGTATAGTTTTAATAATGTTTCACTCAAAGTAAACGCGAAAAAATTGCAAAGTAATCCATAACATGGGAACTCAGTGACACGTCAAAATCCGTCTTCATGGGTTTGGCGAACATCCGTCAAAATCCGTCTTCATGGGTTAGGCGAACATCCGTCAAAACCCGCTTATATGGGGGAAAGAGTTAACAATATATTATCGATTCCAAATGATTACCAGCCGCAAACGTCGAGGAAATACGATTTAACGGCGAGAAGCGCGATCTGCCTGGGTTAAGTGAATACGTCACTAGGCCTTGCTTTAGCCCACGCCACAGTTGTCACGGAGCGCCGCAAAGGCTGCTGGGATACCTCCGTCTAAGAGAATGTTCTTTTGTCAATTTTCAAAAGTTAATTCTACAACAGTATATCTACACATTCCATTTCTCAGTTCATCCACTTATACCACCAATTTGAGACAAACCATCAATTTTTAGAACAAAAAATCTCTATCTATGAACGTTGTTGTGGTACAGTGTTGTATGTTGTTGTTGTACTATTTCAATCTGGCCACCTCACTGTCTGGTTCTGTTGTCATAATGTCCATAATCTTCCTCAATTTCCAGGAAATTTTCACCAAAACGTAATTACATATTCCATGTTTCAATTCCAGCAACCGAAATAAATATTTGAACCACGATGGTTGGGCCATATAACAGATTTCATAAAAGAAAATCACGAGGTAAATTTTGAGCATCCCGCCAGGACACCGGATATGCTTGTGATGATTACTATCATAACAATATACTAATTCTGCGACAAGCCTGCGGGTTCCGATAAATCCGACATCAATCGGTAAATACGAGGTGAGTGCAAGGCCTGGACAAATACCGATGTTTTTCTTATTCTTGGGAGTTCGTCTGCATGGAAAGTGGCTACATTTACAGACTAAATTTTGTTTGCCGAGCTATTTCAGTTTGTTATTTATCATAAAAAAGAAGATATTATCTAAAATGTGGCTACACTCTCTATAGAGAAATGTAGCCATGTAGCCACAAAAACCTCGGCATTTGCGGTTAGGCCACATTGACGTCGTTTCATGCCTTTCCTGGCTAAAGATTCATATCTCAGGACTGTCCTATTCCATCCTGGTATATGTGCCAGCTGGCTTATTGGACACAAACTACATACCTAAAAATGTGTATGTCATCAGTATTCATTGCGCCGAATTCTTACCTTGTATGTAGGAGAACTCTAATTTCACCTTGGTACATTTTTTCAAATTATTGTACAAAATATGCATTTCAAATCGTTTTGGCAGGTACTGAATGCTCTCAAGAGCCTAATGTGATACGGTATAATGTGTTTGTGCATATGTGCTGGGGGTGAGGGGCAAGTTTGTTTTTGAGAGATTATCTTGAAAATTTATCATAAGAATCCGGACTACCGACCGTACAGAATTTCTTTGGGGCCTGGTGGACTTCCATTCATTTTGACGAATCTCGGAGAATTTACGAATCTCGCACGAACGTCGATGTTTTGAGAGACAAATCACATAAACTTGTTTCAATACAAACCCACCCACATGAACCCGTCAGAAAACAACACACAGGCTCACACAGCTAGCTAAATAATATAGCCCTCAAGAGCCTCATACTCTTGAGGGCTATATATTATTTAGCTACACACAGCGAGACCGCTCTTGCCAGCTTGTGATGTACAAATTGTATATTCAGCACGTTTTCTGAATTTCTAAGCTACAAGATTGCATGAAAATATAGAGGATACTCACCACGATATTTCTGCACATTGATTGAAGAAATGGTTTGATATTCGCCACTCCACCGAGATTTTTTCTCGAGACGTATTGAAAACACTCTGCTCGCACACGGCAACGACAATATGGCGGAAATCTCGTGACGTCACAATATAGCGGAATGTCGGATTTCGCTGAGCACGTGGTCAGCGGAGGACACATTGTCAGAATGGCCAAAAATAGCAAGAAGGATCATCGACTGACGCATAAACGTCCTAGATTGTGAAATACTTGTGTTTACCGCACTGTATGCAATACACACAAACACGATTATGAAAAGACTTAAAATAAATCCCACTGCATTGCTCCCTCCAATGAATTGCGCTGGAAAGTTCGCCCTTTTGAAGGTTTTATTTAATCTTTGTGCTTTACTCTTAACTCACTCACTTATACTTGGGTAGCCTACATGGTGGTAAAGCCGTGATCCATCATAGGAACTGCTCTCATCTTTGTTTTGTTTGCTTTTTCTTTGGGGGGAGGGGAGGAGGGGTGACATCGAGAGAGAAAAGCAGTGCCCCCCACCTAATTAACCAATTAACAACAGTACCGGTAACGAGTCCTGTGGGCTAGGGATGATGGGCTTTTTTCTGTATCGGTAGTTCCCAAACTGTATTTGCCTATGCGTGATTTAGGATGCAGTCCCCCATTTGGGTTATTAATTACTTGGGCCTAACAAAACAAAGAAAACGACTAATATACCGGTATACACAGGGGCGTCGTTAGGGGTCGTCCGGTGCGAACGACCCCCCCTTGGACGCGCCAAAAAAAAAGAAAAAAAAAGCAAAAAAACCAAAACAAAAACAGAGAAAACAAAAACAAAAACAAAACAAAACAAAACAAGAGCCCAAGGGGCTTCAATATACGCCCATATATCTGGAATTACACTGGTCTGAATTTCAAAGTTGTTTAATGGCCTTGATCCCAATTGGTAGCTAGCAATCCAGAGAACGGTCTACGATTTTGTGCTTGTGAGAATGTAACATATTTCACATCTTATATTGAATGATAAACTAAAATGGTCTTAACTCTTGGTAACTAGGTGACCTTGAAACAAGAGCTGAAAGCTCGCATATCCCACACTGAAATCGACAATAGTCAAACTCAAGAAAATAGTAGTTTCCCTTTAAATGAATTCCTTTCAGGCGAGAGAAAATTGTTTATGAAGGAAGAAAAATGTGAAGAAAGTGATGGAGTAAACCTTTGTTCTTGAGTTAATAAACAGGTATAAGTTCATAAAGGACCCCTCTCCTCATTAAATTAATAAATGTACGGTTTATATTTCACAACAGTTTAACTGAATGTAGCTGTTTCTTACATGTATCAAACATAGGAGACAACTCCACAGGACAAATGCCATATACATGTAGGGGAGACAACTCTGAATATTCCAACCTAACGCATATAGTTAGCTAAACTTGATTCAGTTTTGGGGGACTGTGACCTTGGTCTTTGACAAATTGATCTCAAAATGAATATGGCTCCTCTTTGCCATGCAAGTAAGGTATACCCAAAGTTTGGTACCAATTCATACCTTGAAACCAGAGACAACAAATGGACAACACATGTTAATGGATGACTGGACAGAACGCAATATCGCATTACATGACCTCCTCTTCGACAGGCATATGAAAATGTTTCTTTTAATGATTTCTTGAATTTAAGGTCACAATGACCTTGACCTTTTACCCACATTTTGGTCTGTAACACATCGTGTCCCTTAATGTATCTACTGCCACAACAAAAAAAACAATTTTTTAATGATTTCCTGATTTTGGGTCAAAGTGACCTTGACCTGAATTTTGGTACATGACACATCATCTTCCCTCAATGGACACAAAAAATCATGATTTTAACAATTTCATAATTTCGGGGGTCACAGTGACCTTGACCTTCGGCCTTGACCTAATTTTGGGGACACAGTGACCCCTGACCTTTGACCTTTTGGTATGCAACACTTCATTTCCCCCTATTGAATCCACTCACAAAAAATTAGAAATTTTTAACGATTTCCTGATTTTTTGGTACCACTGACCTTTGACCTCGACCTACATTTGGTATGCAACACATCGTTTCCCCCTAGGACATCCACACACCAAAAATTAGAACTGTAGATAGAAAACTATCAATGATCAATGATTTCCTGATTTTAGGCAACAGTGACCTTTGACCTCTGACCTCGACCTGAATTTCGGTACGCGACACATCGTCTCCACCTGATGTATCCACTCACAAAAAATTGCAACTGTGGATAGAAAACATTCAGAGATATAGACCGGACACGAACACTTCAGTGATTTCCTGTTTTTCAGGCCAGTGACCTTTGACCTCTGACCTCGACCTTCATTTTTGTACGCGACACATCGTCTCCCCGTAGGGTATCCACTCACCAAAAATTGGAACCGTAAATAGAAAAGTGTTCCAGATATAGACCGGACACGGCGGACGGACGGACACACGGACAGACGGACGGAAACCGCCATCACATAATACGTCCGCCTTTTTGGCGGGCGTATAAAAAGAAAAAGGGAAAAGAAAGAAATAAAAAATGTCCGTCTCCAGGCACGTAAGCATGTTCCGTTCCAGTAGTGACGCGTCAGTTCGCTCAACAATGGGTTTACCACGACTTTCCGTTTTATGATAATAAAGTGGATTATGCAAGAGCTGTAGCTATGTTCATGAGACTCCACCCTTGACGGATACTGCAGGGGAACCCTCGACGGATAGCCTAAAGCAGGCAAATTTACTATTCAATTAATTATTAGCACTAACTCGTGTGTTTTTTTCCTTCTGCTCGATGCGTGCGGATTTGATAATGAAGCATCGGCAGCCTCGGTCTACCGTTCGCGAAGTGCAAAAGGGGCAATAAACTGAAAGCTGTATATGTATAAGCTTTGCTGAAGGCTATACTACATTCGTGATACTTCATTTCCGGAAAATATATCAGTTTAATTTTTTTTCTAGTCAGTAATTTACCATGGCCACGTTTCAATGAGTGATATTAGTTTCATTTTTCTAGTCAGTATTTCACCATGGCCACGAGATATAGTCCATGATACACAGTTTGATATTCTACACAATATTGTTGTGATATCTTCAGCAAAAGTTTAATGTTCACAGTCATGAAATGACATATGGATCGGAAAGTGATCTGATGATGTTTAGTTTTAATCATTTTAACATGGTTACAGTGGCGTCGGAAGCGGAGGGGCCAGGCCCCTCCCCCCCCCCCCCCCACCACCACCCCTCACTTTTGATTTAGGGGGGCCCGAATATCTTTTGATCACCCACTGTTCAGCATCCCTAACTGACCATGTCCCCACATAAAAATTACAGATAGAGTGCCAGGACGTGTAGTGGTGTGTTATAGGCCCGTTTTGTTTGTGTCAAACAAGGAAGTCAAATGGAGTCCGGCATATTCTTCAATATCGATGCCAACCACCTCGCTGGGGGTCTAATAGTACCCCAGCCACCAGTCAGATTTTTGGACCGGATTCGGGGCCTTCGCGCACATCGCCGGCAGTGACATCATATATAGTAAAATAGATGTTTAACGAAAATTTTGATTACTTTTCAAGTCTGCATAATACCTCCGTTGACCTAGCGTTAAAAAGAATTATCTGGAGATAATTTTCCCTGTTTATCTGGACAGAGCATATGAAAAGTAGTTCGCTCATGTGCAACACTAAAGGAGTTGTTTGGTCGGATTCAAACTGAACCGTGCGTTGGTTGGTTTCCCCTATACGTCATAGCAACGTAGTAAAGGTCAACTTCCGCTATTGGAGGCAGGGATGTTATTGGAGCCTGCGAAATGGAGCATGCGCTGTGGGGAGGTTGTATCGATGCGGGTTTATGCGAAACAAATGTGAAAATAGAACCATAAATCTATATACATTGTGTTCAGATTTGTTTCCGGGAAAACGGGTGAAACGCATCTCCGGCAACCGGAGACCCCGGACCTTCCGGGGCCTAGGCGGCCCCTGGACCCTCGCCTGTCAGGCTGTGACGATCGCTCATTTTAGCTTTGTGTAAATGAATCGCTATCATATTGGTTCTAATGTTCCATGATGTAAAGGTGATCAGATTTTTATGTGTTCTTTTTATGTGATAAAAAACAGTCAAATGGATTCAGGCATGAAGTATGATTTTTTCCAATATCGATGAGTGCTTATAAATGCGAAACATACGTGAAAATAGAATCATAAATCTGCATACATTACGTTCGAATTTATTTCTGGGAAAACTCTTAGAACGCGTCTCTGGAGATCTGGAACTTCGGAGCTTCCGGGGCCTAAACGGCTCATGGACCCTCGCCTGTTGGGCTGTGAGGATTTCCTTGTTTTATCTTTGTGTGAATGAATCTTATCTGTAGGCATATTGGTTTCCCTCCCAAGAACTATAAGTCATCGTTTTGTATGTTTTAAATATAACTAGAACGTCAAATGGATGAAGGCATGAGGTGCGATGTTTTCAATATCGATGCATGCTTATAATCGCGAAAAAAAATCGTGAAAATAGAATCATAAATGTGCATGCAGTATGATCAGTTGTATTTCCGGAAAAACGTTCAGAACGCATCTCCGGCTATCTAGGACCCCGGAGCGGCCCCTGGAGCCCCACCTGTTGGGCTATGATAGTGGTCCCCCACTTTCAATTACGTTCCGACGCCACTGGGTTAGCCTACGAGGTATATAGGCCCAAAGCTTTATTATTGTGTTTTCAAGATGACAAGAGAATAAAATATAATACTGATATTTGACAAATGACGTGTTAGTTTAATTGTTGGAAATCGTTCGGAATGCATCTCAGGCCATTTAAGGTCTCAGAGCTGTATAATATAACCCTAAATCTGCATACATTATGTTCAGATTTAATTCCGGGAAAACGCTTAGAACGCATCTCCGGCGATCTAGGACCCCGGAGCTGTTTGTACAAAAGTACCAGATATCACATGAAACTGATAGTAATGCAGACTGTACTGATCGTAATTGCTGTATTTATCAGAGGGACGGGGCAAAAATTATCAGGGAGTGGAACCGGTTAATTTAGGGCAGGGACCAAGATTTTTTTAACCGGTTCTCGGGAAGTGACAGGATTTTTTTGTCGCATTGATGAACGGGACCAATTACAGGGACAAAAATATGGCGATTTGACCAGCCAGAGCCTCAGTTGCACAAAATTGACTATATTTGAACACCCACCCTAACCCTTGAAAATTGCATATATATGCACACAAGATAAATAGCATCCTCATTCTCAGGCTATTATTATTATATTACATTCCATAATATGCCCTGATTTCACAATCCACCATTCTGTTCAGCTGACCCCGTGTAAGTTTCCTAAATTATACCAGTCAGCGCGCAACCAATCTATCATCCTCTCCCAGGGTGCTTTGCGCTACGCTCATGGAGAGGCGCGAAGCAGAACGTAATGGATGCCTGGTAGAGCTTGCCAATCTATAGCATCCGCATGCCACATCCGGCAGGTACATGCAATTCAGCCTGCATGCAGTCTATACGATTTCCTGTAAAGTGGCATGCTGATAGCAAAATACGAGCGTAGCGTGCAAGATCTATCGCTTTACGTTTCGTAACTTGTGTCTAATTTCGCTTAACCCGCGGCTAGGGGCCGTATGGACCCATGTACTTCAAGATCCTCGTGGTGCTCATATTGCATTGTTCCGATTCGGATTATTAAATGTCAAACTTCAACGGGACATCAACTGTTTCGCACGGGGCACATAATTTTTTTACTGTATAAAAGGTAGGGGTACAAGACTTTTTTGAACACACGTTTCACAATTAACCGGTCCCGCCCCCCCCTGGTAATTTTTGCTCGGTTCCTAAATCAGATCTACACTGGGAAGAACCTGGCACTTGGCATGAAACTGCAATTCAACATTAGTCACGATCAATATGGACCTGAAGGAAGAAAGAGGGGGTCGGGGTACTCTCCCGGAAAATTTTGAGATTTTAGATGCTTTTCTGCAAATTTTCGACTAATTTCAAGGCACTTGTCATATTTATTGGGGGAGGCCCAAATTGGTCCTTGCCCCCCTATTGGGGGGACCCCCCAACCTTGGGTCTCACGGTTTCCCCGCCACTGGAGCCTAGTGATACGACCTGATACTGTCCAGACAAAGTTTCATGACATTTCGACTGTGGTCGTAGCGCCTCTATTTTTCGATAAAAACGTTAATTAGCGCCGGAAATTGCCGCGTTTGGCATTTACAACTCCAACTTTGCATTTAGGCATGAACTTATGCATAGTTGAAGTGACCTTTTCTTCAAAGTTGACTTTGAATTAAACTGGCGAGAAGACGGACAACAATATTTGAGGCAGAATTTATTTTTAACCTCTTTGAAAGAGTTAGCAAGACGGAAATTGTGAAAATTTTCATCCTAAAAGCTTCACTGAAAATGCGTCACAGTGCGTAAAATCACGGGTAAATTTTTCAAATTTTCCGAGAGAGGATCCCTGGACCCCCTTCCCCGGCATCGTGGGAGGGGGACGTACACCCTCTCCCTGCCTCACCACAGATCTGGCCCCCAATGTTGAATTACTTCCGCCCGCCTGAATAGATACCATCTCAGTTTGATACTCTGCTTCATCGCCTCAGCATAGTCTATACTATGGTATGTAATCCCTGCAGTTCAACGCAAGTCTTCATTAAATACGTATCAGTACTATCAGTTTCTAAAGTTATCATACCCGTCACCGTGTCAGCATAAGTCTGACACATCTTTCTCGTCATCTGAGGTGTATACGCCTCCATGCACTGCCGAGTGATGGCCTATGGCAGGCGATCTGTTGCAATATTCAATTTTTCACGTTTTTATCCTATTAATCATTTTATACATTCAAAAATCGAGCAATTCGTTCAATTTTTACGAATATTTTTACGAATATAGAATATATATGTTCAATAATGTTTTATATTTTCAATTCAACCGATATATAGTATATATAGCATTGAAACTAAGTATTCAATCATTGAATATAATTATTCATTGATTGAATACTTATATTCAATGATTGAATACTTACATTCAATGATTAAATACTTATATTCAATGATTGAATATAATTATTCAATGATTGAATATAAGTATTCAATGATTGAATATAAGTATTCAATGATTGAAAATAAGTATTCACTCACTGAATATAATCACTGAATATATTATTCAATCATTGAATATACTATTCAATCATTGAATATACTATTCAATCATTGAATATACTATTCAATCATTGCAAACAATAATATTTACATGTTCAAAGGAAATGATGAGATAGCTTTTAGGCTACTTGACCAATGACATTATAAGTTATCCTGTCCCTGCTCGTTTGATACTGAATTTTATCCTGTTTCCTGGAGAAAATGCCACACGACCGCGAAGCCGCCAGGAAACAGGATAAAATTCAGTATCAAACGAGCAGAGACAGGATAACGAATTTATTTCTACGAGCAACTTTTTCAACTCGGGAAAGTTGCGAGGTAAAGTGGGTCTGAAAGTGGCTAATCAAATACGACAAAAGTGATAATGAAAACGGCTGAAGACGCGTCAAATATTTTGAAATATTCGGAATCATCATGACTTCTGCTCGAAATGATAAGTCAAAAGACCGTACAGTGCTAGAGTCTGATCGCCAACTCTTCGGCAGATCGGTCGAGCTTGGGGTCGAGTCGGCGAAAAGACGGCACAGTTTTCGAACAAAAAAACGTGTGAAAATAGTCAATCTTGAATTAAACAACGTTTTCTAAGAATGTTTTCTATCTGCTAACAGTATTTTGATTCATGTAACCTAAAATTGTACACGTCAAATAAGAATAAACGCGAATATCAGGGGTAAACTTCCACATCATTCACATATCAAACTGCACTGGCTGACCGCAGTTTGTAATGTAAACAAACATGGCAGCTGGAGTGTTCTGTCAGCGACAGAACTGGAAATAAAGGATATGTCGGATATCAACTTTGTTTAATCTGACCGATAATATGTTCCTGGAATATATGGACATGGCAGTGTGACTAACGTCACAGGACCTACGAAGTACAGTAGGCATTAGGACTCGAACGCGAACTGAACTCTTGGAAATCCCCACCCCCAGTTGAAATCCTGCCTATATTAAGATGGGCACCGCCCAAGTCAGAATCGCCAGTGATTTTCATCAAAAATCACCAGAAATTTTCATCAAAAGTAGGTCAGCTCAGAACTTGTTGGTAACAGTCTCCTAATGCGCCTTCATTCCAAAATAAATAACGATCGCCGATTTAATTTTACAATTTTTTAATTAAAGGAAACAGATTGAATAATATAGGTTCAGTAGATTTCAAGCTTTACGTGTGAAAATACATTTACATCTCTTTAATGGTTTTCAGTGCCCTTGTCCAGGATCAAAACAACTTTTTGAATCACATTATTTTCCCAACAATACAACAAATTTTTATATATAGTACTATGGTAGAAAGGTAGCATTTATGTAGTTTACGGTAATTCAACTCAAGACCAACACCTTCTATGCACAAGATAATAATGATTCTATGTCATTCTCCTGAGCATAACCGGTACAAAGACGAATAAATAGCGTCTCTACATCACGTTGTTATCTAGATATATGAGACAACACATTTTGGGTATCGGCAATCTGATGAATGTACTATTCCGGTTTTCTTGTTTCACATTATATTCTATGGCGGTTGATCGGTGATTTTCTTCATTGATAAACGTTAAACCACCTCAGCTTCGTTGTGTGAATCGGAATTGCATTGCTGTGACACACCAACACACTCCGTGGCAGTGATTCTGTATCCCCTAATCAAGGAATCAAAATGGATCAAGATTTGAAATGACAAGAGAAATTTAGACATATTTTGTTTACACATGTAATTTTTTGTTCAAATTATATCCAAGTGTGATATATAGTCAATATTCAAGAGGTACAAAAAACCCCCAAAGTATGTCCTCATATTTTCACATCCATGCCAAGAAATACTGCATTGAAAAGGGTCCATTTAGCCTACCCTGTTTTATCGCTCTAATCAGCAAATGGCGGGGTCATATTTCTGCTGTCAAAATTGTATTTCCCTCCAAAGTCTTAACCCTTGAATCCAAGTCACACACTCTCTGATGCAAAGTAATGATTGTCCTAACTATCCGATTAGCACATTATGAACATGTCTTTGGTCATAGTGTACATATCATAACTCACATCAATGTTTTCTGCTATATTATTTCAATGATATGGTTTAACAATTTAAGTTATGCAAACAGCGCTGATTGTGTGAGGGTATATGCAGTAGGCCTATGCTGTCGGGCAATTGTGGAATTGTCCCAGATGCACGTCAAGATTAACCTCAGTAATAGGGCCATGTGGCATACAGTGGAATGTATTTTTAGCCGGACAGGAGGTGGTAACTGATACTCATCAAACGCGATAAAACGCTGGAGCAAAACGGACCACAGTTTTCTTGGCATGATGATCAAAGTTACTTTATCTAGTTAAATTCTACCCAAAGAAAATAAATTAAGACCCTTTAAACAACCGTCATGGCTTTGTTTCACCCTCAGTAAACTTTTATCATTGTTGCTCACACAGACTAATCTGAAGGATGATACCACATCTTTCTTTCTTCTGCTGGGTTATTGCAGGAGGCTAATTGGTTGATGTAGGATACTTCACCATCAGTGGGTAATTTGACTTGAATTTGAAGCCTGATGTGGTCAATGATGAAATGTTTGGATGTGAAATAGGATACACGTTAAAGGCTACAGTTTACATATATCTATAACAATATACTGAAGTGTTAATTATAAATCTAATTTTAATCAGAATTATTTCAGATCAGAACTTGCTGGTAACAATGCCCTAATGCACGTTCATGCCAAAAATAAAGGTTCTAATGTCAATGGTTCTCCTTATTTTGCCGACGAAAGGATTCGTATGGACTCACTGACTCATTACCGGACAATTTGCGATCTGTAGCCTACTTCGTAGGAAAATTACAGGCATCCTGTAAATACGAATTATGGCAGGCTTGGCATTTTATACTATGGTATATATTACATGGCAGTGTGACTATGCGTCACAGGACCTACGAAGTAAGGTAGGCATTAGGACAGGCACTGAGCTCTTGGCAATCCCACGTGTACCCCCAAGTTCAAATCCTGCCTATATTAAGATGGGCACATGCAGCCCAAGTCAGAATCACGAGAGATTTTTATCAAAAATCACCAGAAATTTTCGATTAAAACAGTATTGAATATTTTGTTGAAGATTAAAAGTGATGAGATTGAATGAATAGTTTACCAGTTACTGTGCTGATGTGAATCTGTGACACACCAACACACTCTGTGGCAGTGATTCTGTGACACACCAACACACTCCGTGGCAGTGATTCTGTATCCCTTAATCAAGGAATCAAAATTTGAAATGACAAGAAAAATTTAGACATAATTACACATGTAATGTTTTTGTTTAAATTATATCCCAGTGTGATATATAGTCAATATTCAAGAAGTACAATCAAAGTTACTTTATCTAGTTAAATTCTACCCAAAGAAAATAAATTAAGACCCTTTAAACATGCCGTCAATGCCAGATGTTGAGTTTTATACAGCTGTAGATCAGGGCTCTGGGTGCATATATCATGTTTCCATACCCTTAATGCACACAACAGCGGCAAAACAAAGCCTCTTTACCTATCTTTATACAGGAAATTCTTAACCCAGAAAATACCATTCTCTCTCAAAAGAAAACAATTTACGTCAGGAAGGCCTTTTTTATTAAGCTAATTTGGTTAGGTAGGGGCCTACTTAGATTCAATAATTGTCATGAAATTTCTTTGGTTATATCTTAATTGCAACTATGTTTGTTCCTCAAACCTAACATGCTTGAGCTATACATGTATAACACACTTTCATTTGAGAGTCCAGACATTCCACCATTCATGTGAACAAATTGTACTAAACATGGAATAATTAAATTCACACTACCCATTTCTACAGTATCAGTACTATGTTACTGTCTGTAGCAGTTGAAACCCAGTAAAACTTAAACAATTAAAACCAGTAAAGAAATTTGTCTGTTGAATAACAGAAAATATGGTATGGAGATTTGAATGAGTAAACTACTAAACAACTTACATGATACCAACAAAATGTCCCAACACAAGCTGATAAATTCCTTGGGTGGCTTGCAGGACAGCTTTGTTTCACCCTCAGTAAATTTTATCATTGTTGCTCACAGGCTAATCTGAAGGATGATACCAGATCTTTCTATGTTCTGCTGGGTTATTGTTTCAGGCTGACTTAATTGGTTGATGTAGGATATTTCATCATCAGTGGCAATTTGACCTAAATTTGAAGCCTGCATGATATGGTCTGTGATGAAATGTTTGGATGTGAAATAGGATACACGTTAAAGGCCACAGTTTACATATATCTATAACAATATACTGAATTGTGTGTATTAAGAATGGCAAGTTGCCTGGTAATAGCAGTGTAGATAAATGCACTAACAAATGATGGAAAATTAGCATTTCCTATTTCATTATCCCATCACGTTTTGTACTGTGTTATATATACAGTGAAACATACAGCCAAGGGTTCCCAATGGGCATGACAGTGCACTCGCTGAGCTATCAATAAATAATAAAAAAATAATTATAAATCAAATTTATCATAATGTCAATGGTTCTCCTTATTTTGCCGACGAAAGGATTCGTATGGACTCACTGACTCATTACCGGACAATTTGCGATCTGTAGCCTACTTCGTAGGAAAAAGGGAGTGTACTGTGACTGTGAGTAACAGTCGACGAAAGCCGCCTGACGCTTGACTTCGCTTCGACGATCTCGCCTCGGTACGACCACATGCGCCAGTACAATCATTCTTGCGACGACCTGAAATGGAAGACGCCCGTCCATTGGCTGTGTTAACTGCCAATGAGAATTGAATATAAAATCCGAACAATGAATACTCCATTCAAAGAATTCAATACTCTATTCAAAGAATTGAATATTATATTCAAAGAATTGAACATTATATTCAAAGAATTGAACATTATATTCAAAGAACTGAATATTATATTCAAAGTATTGAATATTATATTCAAAGAATTGAACATTATATTCAAAGAATTGAACATTATATTCAAAGAACTGAATATTATATTCGAAGTATTGAATATTATATTCAAAGTATTGAATATTATATTCAAAGTATTGAATATTATATTCAAAGAATTGAATATATATTGTGTTAAACTATTTATTTTCATTGAATATCGCTAGGTGCATGAAATTTTGCATTCAGAGACAGGATTATTATCTTCAAAGAAAGGAGAATTATTTTATTTTTTTGTCATAGAATATTGCAACATTCCGCCAGCCATAATGACCTCGTTGACTTTATTTCTCTTCTGCTTAAATTGTGTGGGCTTTTCAATGATTTTTCCGGTGAACATGAATCGCAAATAGGCACCCAACAACCTTCTCCACGTTTCACATTACGGGTGAGCTCCTCACAGACTTTACGTTTCAGGGACTTGCTTCCTTTGCCCTTTGTCCAGTGTACCACGGAGGCCTTTGTCTTGTGAAAAGTCCAACCCCAACCTGCGATTCGACGACCTTCCTCAGTCTTTTATTTTCTGGTGTAGTTGGCTTTAGGTCTATCAAGAGGTAACCGTAAGGGATGGATATGGCATGTTCATGGGATTCATGAATCTCTTGTCTGTCGGTAGGATTGTTAAACAGTATGAAGTATTGACAGGTTAAAGTACTGTCCCGAGAGGCTTTTCATTGTGGAAATAACATTTTCAAATGACGGATAAATTACGATGATGAAGAGATCGGATATGTGTGAGTCTCCCTTAGCCATACCCAGCAGGTCATTCAAGACCACGAGATTTGTCTCGGTGTTGTCGAAGTAGTATGCCTGTCCTCGCCTCGGGATATCGGGCACGAAACTCACATTCTTCAAACAGGCGTTTTCATAGACGGGCTGCCATTGTCTGTAGCACCATACCATCCTTAAGGGTCTTGATAGGATGTTACCACGTTCTATACAGTTTAAGACCCAAGATGTTTTTCCACTTCCTGATGAACCGCTGATGGCCATCGTGAATAGTTGTTGACCTAGGTGACCCGTATTCGCCTCTTGTGGATGTACACGCTCCATATGTCTGCACAGACAAAAAAGGACGGATAAGGATTTTCTCACAGATAAGAATCGACACCATCAGCGTATTCTGCGGGGGTAGGATCAGTCTCTATTTATATACTCGATGACTGGTATAGCGTGTATCAAGTCCTTACACAGGGTAGAGTTCACGGTAAAGCTATATGTGGTTTCTTTCCGAGTCAACAGGGGGTGACATGGCCCTGGAATTATGAAAATATCGATGCACAAGTGAAGCGATAAGACATCATATTCACCCCGTAGAATTCTTCCAGTGTCATCCAACCGTCTATAGCTATACAAGCTCACAGGCCCGCAAAACAAGAGTTTCTTTTGGGGGGGGGGGGGGTGTGGGCTGTGGTATTAGGGAGAAGTGTCGAAATATGGGGTCTCTATATATAACCCCATGCTTTATATATAGGCATTAGGACTCGAACGCGAATTGAACTCTTGGAAATCCCCACCCCCAGTTGAAATCCTGCCTATATTAAGATGGGCACCGCTCAAGTCAGAATCGCCAGTGATTTTCATCAAAAATCACCAGAAATTTTCATCAAAAGTAGGTCAGCTCAGAACTTGTTGGTAACAGTCTCCTAATGCGCCTTCATTCCAAAAATAAATAACGATCGCCGATTTAATTTTACAATTTTTTAACTAAAGGAAACAGATTGAATAATAAAAAGTTCAGTAGATTTCAAGCTTTACGTGTGAAAATACATTTACATCTCTTTAATGGTTTTCAGTGCCCTTGTCCAGGATCAAAACAACTTTTTGAATCGCATTATTTTCCCAACAATACAACAAATTTTTATATATAGTACTATAGTAGAAAGGTAGCATTTATGTAGTTTACGGTAATTCAACTCAAGACCAACACCTTCTCAGCACAAGATAATAATGATTCTATGTCATTCTCCTGAGCATAACCGGTACAAAGACGAATAAATAGCGTCTCTACATCACGTTGTTATCTAGATATATGAGACAACACATTTTGTGTATCGGCAATCTGATGAATGTACTATTCCGGTATTCTTGTTTCACATATTCTATGACGGTTGATCGGTGATTTTCTTCATTGATAAACATTAAACCACCTTAGCTTCGTTGTGTGAATCGGAATTGCATTGCTGTGACACACCAACACACTCCGTGGCAGTGATTCTGTATCCCCTAATCAAGGAATCAAAGTGGATCAAGATTTGAAATGACAAGAAAAATTTAGACATATTTTGTTTACACATGTAATTTTTTGTTTAAATTATATCCCAGTGTGATATATAGTCAATATTCAAGAGGTACAAAAAAACCCTCAAAGTATGTTCTCATATTTTCACATTATGATCAAAGTTACTTTATCTAGTTAAATTCTACCCAAAGAAAATAAATTAAGACCCTTTAAACATGCCGTCATGGCTTTGTTTCACCCTCAGTAAACTTTTATCATTGTTGCTCACACAGACTAATCTGAAGGATGATACCACATCTTTCTTTCTCCTGCTGGGTTATTGCACCAGGCTGACTTAATTGGTTGATGTAGGATATTTCACAACCAGTGGGAAATTTGACCTGAATTTGAAGCCTGATGTGGTGTGTGATTAAATGTTTGGATGTGAAATAGGATACAAGTTAAAGGCTATGGTTTACATCTATAACAATATACTGAATTGTGTGTATTGAGGCTGGCAAGTTGGTAATAGCAGTGTAGATAAATGCACTAACAAATGATGGAAAATTAGCAGTTCCTATTTCATACATGAGCAGTGTGACTAACGTCACAGGACCTACGAAGTAGAGTAGGCATTAGCACTCGAACGCGAACGGAACTCTTGGAAATCCCCACCCCCAGTTGAAATCCTGCCTATATTAAGATGGGCACCGCCCAAGTCAGAATCGCCAGTGATTTTCATCAAAAATCACCAGAAATTTTCTTCAAAAGTAGGTCAGCTCAGAACTTGTTGGTAACAGTCTCCTAATGCGCCTTCATTCCAAAATAAATAACGATCGCCGATTTAATTTTGCAATTTTTTAATTAAAGGAAACAGATTGAATAATATAGGTTCAGTAGATTTCAAGCTTTACGTGTGAAAATACATTTACATCTCTTTAATGGTTTTCAGTGCCCTTGTCCAGGATCAAAACAACTTTTTGAATCACATTATTTTCCCAACAATACAACAATTTTTTATATACTATGGTAGAAACGTAGCATTTATGTAGTTTACGGTAATTCAACTATAATAATGATTCTATGTCATTCTCCTCAGCATAACCGGTACAAAGACGAATAAATAGCGTCTCTACATCACGTTGTTATCTAGATATATGAGACAACACATTTTGGGTATCGGCAATCTGATGAATGTATTATTCCGGTTTTCTTGTTTCACATTATATTCTATGACGGTTGATCGGTGATTTTCTTCATTGATAAACATTAAACCACCTCAGCTTCGTTGTGTGAATCGGAATTGCATTGCTGTGACACACCAGCACACTCCGTGGCAGTGATTCTGTATCCCCTAATCAAGGAATCAAAATGGATCAAGATTTGAAATGACAAGAGAAATTTAGACATATTTTGTTTACACATGTAATTTTTGTTCAAATTATATCCAAGTGTGATATATCAATATTCAAGAGGTACAAAAAAACCCCAAAGTATGTCCTCATATTTTCACATCCATGCCAAGAAATACTGCATTGAAAAGGGTCCATTTAGCCTACCCTGTTTTATCGCTCTAATCAGCAAATGGCGGGGTCATATTTCTGCTGTCAAAATTGTATTTCCCTCCAAAGTCTTAACCCTTGAATCCAAGTCACACACTCTATGATGCAAGTAATGATTGTCCTAACTATCCGATTAGCAC